>SCLH01000762.1:42424-64484 GCA_004367855.1 Oikopleura vanhoeffeni | reverse complement strand
AACGTTGCAAACGAATAAATAAAAAATTGAAGTTATTTAAAAATAACTTTTTAATTAGAGAATATTTTGTAAATCTAAAAAAAAATATTGAACTTTTGATAAATTGTGAGAATATGTGAAGAAAAAATTATGTGAAAAATCAAAATTCAATCAGTACACTACAAAATCTAAAGCGTGGTTTTCGAATGGAATTTTTAGCAAATAAATGTTTATATTTAAAATTCTAATTAATAATGAAACAATTCCGGACTTTCAGCGTGTCAAATAATGAAGCTAGAGACTGATCGGATATGTAGTTATCAAATCATAAGTATTCAAAGTCGAGCCCAAAAATCGGCTTTGGAGCCTCCACCGAAGTTTTTAGTTTGGAGCTTCCAAGGGTTAAAGAAAATAATAATTTATCGATATAGTTAAAAATAAGGAGTGACTTTGGTTGAATAAAGGATACTCTAAATTTTTTGTTATTTGTATTCATTCAAGTTAAATTTGAGCTTCCACCATGGAAGTTCCATGTCTATTATGGCTAAACATAAAAAATGTTACTAACATTATGTTAGTGATCTGGAAATCTTTCTGACTACCATAACATAATTGCATTATTCATAATTTATGAATCATAAACTTATCAATAAATAGGGCTCCTAAGAAACACGTTTATTAATATAGGTAGCTGACCAATTAGCATGGGCAAATTTAGCTTAATTTGGATTGGCCAAATATTTCAGCTACCTATAACAAAAGTGTGAACAGGGGATATCTTAAATCATGAATTTGAAATAATTTCATTTTCGGGCACCGCCATTTCCGATGCTACACGGTGTAGCCTACACCGCGTGGTACTTTTTTTGTCATATCTAAGATAGTGATCCCTGTCCTTCGATTCGCGTTCGTGGTTAAACTTACTTTTCGAAGCTCTTATGGTCAAAAAACTGAAATCCGGTGCTCTCATTGGTGTGAACTCGTCACCAAAGGTTTTGTGCCGTTGTTGTTGGAGCTAGCTGATTGATTTAGCAATCATTGCTGGTCGAAAACCGATTCGGTGTTCGACATTTCATTCCTCTTTTTGTCCCAAAATATAAAACAACCATTATATGGGTTTTTGGTTTACTAGCAGGGTTACCCACGAAGCATTCTGTTTAGCCAGGTCCGCCTGAGCTAACATTGGTCAAAAGCAAGTCAAACACGAACGCGAACCGAAGGAACAGGGGATCCCTATCTCAGATATAATGTCAGATGTTAATCTGGTGCACAATTTAACTTTGAATCCGAAAAAAATATATGCAAGTGTATGCTGTGTTTAGTTTGCGCGGTGTAATTAACATCCTTACACAATTACCTTTGTGTTAAAAATTAACTTTGACCCCCCAAAACGGCGCCACCAAGTGGTGGCACCAAAACAATTTTTTGTAAAATTTTCAGCACCGAAAACTTCCCTAGTAACCTTACCTCCTAACTAGGAAGTCTACTCAAAAAGTTGAATTTTATTTTCATAAAACAGATATCGCTTTAGGAAGAAGAATGTTATTTTCTAGTTTGGTCTAGTACATTATATACGTTAAGTAGTACCAATGTACTAGACCAAACTAGAAAATAACAATCTTCCTCCTAAAGGGATATAAATTATATCATATAATACCGTTATTTACGGTATTTTAACGGAAAAAACCTTCAAAATTACATAATCTAATGGACTGCGGGTGCACTGCGGGTTATCGTTTGTAATATTAACTTTTCTGGGAGGTATTTGATGTCCTTTCCGATAAAAATTTTCGAAAAATCACACAAACAAAGAAATTTTCAGAAAAAAAATTATATCAATTTTTACAAAAAACAAGATTTAAAATTTTTTTCGTGCACGATTTTTCTTTTGGGGAATTTTTGATCAAAAACTTTATTAGAAAAAAACAATTTGTTGTGATATTTGTCCTCAAGTAATTTTTTAACTTTATACATGTAGAACAATTTTATCAAATTTATAAAAACTCATTTTATTTATCAGCGTTTTGATACTTTATTTATCAAGATTAATCCAATTTTAAGTTAATAATTTAACATCTACATGTATTAAATTTTAAGGACAATTTTATTTTTACGATGATAAATACTCCAATTAAGTTCTATGTCGAAATTTAATTTTATAGAAATTGTTTTTTGGAAAAAAATTTGGCAAAAATGAATTTTCAAATTCTTCTATAGCCGAGTTAGGGTGTTACGATTTTCGTTATGGAAACAAAAAACTTCTAACTGAGACAAAAAAATTTTTATTCATATGATTTCTTTGTGTCCAGCCGGGATTTCCAGCCCGAGAATATGTGGTGCATATATGGATGGTGCATATATGGATGGTGCATATATGGATGGTGCATATATGGATGATAGACTACGAACATTTAAAAGGGTTGCTTGTAACATCAATATTTCAGGTAATATTTGGTATTTTAATGTGTTCGCAAAATGTGGAGAGACCAATAATGAGACGATGTTAGTTGAAACTTCTAAATTCTATAAGTAAAATCTATACATTCTGGAAACCGCAAAACTCTTGCAATTCATGGTACACCAAGTACCAAAAATAGCAATTTGGACTCATTTTTATTGCGGTTGAGGTGAGTTATAAACAAAGTGCTTATTTGGTATTTCCGCAGCCCACTTTATATTCTATTACGGGATCTTAAATATTCAATAGGAGGCAGCTCCTGGAGTCTTCGATAATTGGTGTTTGAGATGGGTGGTGAGATTTCTCTCGGACAAAAATTCTAATCGTACTGGTCGGGTCATCTGTTTTGTATGATTTTTGGAGGAGGGAGAATTGCCTTATCTTTCTATGGTCTGCTCAAAACCATACAAAACAGATGAATCTGTCAGTATATTTTTTCGATAATTATACAAAAAATATTAATCCGTGGAATATTTGTTTGGGAGAAATCTAACCAGCAATCTCAACCGCCAGTCATCGAAGCCACCTATTGAGTACTTTCGCCTCAACATTTCTCACCCTGCGAAAAATAATAATTCGTGATTCTGAAAATTTTTAGCACGATTTTTGATTTTTTGAAAAAACATCGGTTTAAATTTCGGTATAAAAATTTCCAGAATAAACATCTCCATAAATGTCAAAATTTTTCTACTAATTTACTCTTAAAATTTAGAATAACAATGAAGTCTATCATTGTTTTAATATATAATTATTGTTCATAATATGAACTTCATATATGTAATATATGTTTATATGTAATGTTGTTTGACATTAAAAATATCTATGATTAAAAAACAAATTTTCCTCGACTGGAAATAAAGTTACAGTAGTACATCCTTAAAAATTATCAATATAATTGAAGACAGATAACATTTGTGTGGTTCTTGCATATATATGATAACAAATTTCAGGATTTTTAGGATGTTAATTAGTATAAATTATACTATATAATCTCAACCAAAATTTTATTTTTCGAGGTTAATTTCGATCAGTACGTTTTTAGAATTTTCAATCGATTTCCAGATCGCCTGCTAATATTATGATTTTTACAACCTCGCAATTTTTGCATTATCCCTGTTTTGACAACTCTATGCTAACTTCCTATCAAAAACAGATTTTTTATCTTTGGAAATATTTAATTAAGGGGGTACTCCTCATGAAAAAAGACGATTTTGTGTTTTTTAAGGCCAAATATCTGGAAGACTACATATTGCAGAACCCAATCGTTACATATCCCCTATTCACACTTTTGTGAATATCCCGGCCCTGATTAGGAAACGTAGTGTGTTTTTAGGAAGTAGGGCCGGGATATTCACAAAAGTGTGAATAGGGGATATGTAATTATGTAATATTTTGACGAAAACCTAACATCCTGAAATATAATTGAAGATCACAGATTGCTGGACCAATCAGGAACGAGCTTCAAAATAGAGTCATATTTTGTCTTAAAAAACCTACTTCTCTCTGAGTATAAAATATTATAAAATTATTTTCAAGTTTTATTAACCAATAAATACGGCTGCAGGTCTGTTACTATCGTTTTCAAAAATTTGAGATAAATTCGCTCCAGAGTAGCCAAAAAGCTTTTTTTGAGCTGATTTTAATGGTCCCACGCAAAAGCCTACTCCTCTCTGGATTTTTTAGTTAAAAATTTAACGCCTATAGAAATGAAAAGCTAATGACTTCGTGAAGAGCTGTTACTACCAAAACTTCATTTTTGTTTCTTTTGTTTTCTAAAACGGTACTTTAAATTTCGAAAAATCTTAAAATTTTATTAAAATGTCAAAAACCAATACGATATATTTCCAGAACTATGAAAAAGTACTTTCTTGACGAAGTATAGCGAAGAAAATGCCACCAGTTAATTAGGTCATGGGACTGCATTTTTACATTTTATATTTTTTGTACTTCAAATTTTTTTAATAAAGTTCTACAATTATCGAAAAAAAAGTTAAGTTCAATTTGTCCATATTTTCAGAAAAAAAGCCAGAACAATTAAATTGTGATTTTTTCGTTTGAGCCTCAAATCATGAGAGGTACCCCCTTAACTGCTTGTTTTATATCTCCCTGGGAGAAACAGGCATAGCAAATTCAAGACATTAATCTTACCAAAATTGACGAAAAAATAACAAATTATAGTTGAGGGCCTATGATCCGATATGACCGTGGAGCTATACAAACTTAATTACGAATTCCAGGCATAACTAGATGTAACTTGCAAATTTTTCAATACGAATAGTATTATATGATTTACAATTAATTTATTATAAAAAAGGCTCCTTTGGCATTGACTCGTTTTTATTTTAGGCGAGTCTACAGTTAAGATATATGATTTGTGAAAGAACCGAAAAAAATGTCAATAATCTGGGAGGTAATAAGAATATATTTTGACTTTGGAGAAAAAAATACGAAAAAATCCCCTATGGGTATCCTATTATGGGATTCTCCATTCTGATTATTTTTGAACAAATTTTGATGATTCCGAGTACGGAAAAGAAGCAACAATAAAAATTTATAAATTTTAAAAATAAAATATATTTATTGTGACCGATAATTTTGTGATAATATTAACTCGCAGCTTTGCTTTTTGTCTGGCCTAACAAATAGCATTTTCATCGCACTTTACGACTGTATCGATCAACTTTGGAAATGAAGTTTTTCCATTACAGCAACGTCTAATACATCACGTGACCTTATTATCAAGGAATAAGGTTTGGGATAAGTACTATTTTTTTCAAAAAGTACTCAATCTACGTCGAGTATTTAATGGAAAATATCAACAAAATATAATATTTTTTGAAAAAATAGTTCTGATATACCGTATAAGCGTGACCAACAAATCAATACGGTTTCAGAAATTCTCTGCCATACTACGAGTTAAGTTTCTAAAGAATACAGGTTACTTCCAATATACAGGTTGAATTTTTGTTTTTGAAGGTGTTTCACGCATTACTGCGGTCCTATATAAATATTTGGGATAAGGATTAGCGTAGGAAATTAAGATAATCACGTGTGAAATGCCCACAGACAAATGCACCAATCAGAGCGCGACTTGATAAATTTATCACGCCGGACCCTGCTGTAATCAAGGAAATTGAGTAATATAACTTTTCCTTCACTTTAAACCCTGTTTTATAAAGAAAAAATTTTAACTAAATTTTTCACAAAAATTTGAATAATTTTGATTTGAATTAAAAACGAAAAAATATTGTACAAATTGTGCATGCATAACAGTCAAAATGAAAATTTAATGGTATCTAGGGACGCCCTAGTAGGGAGTCTATAATATGGAAATATCTTTCTTGGTGTTCGCGCAATAAGGCCTAGAATAAACCATCGTTCTATGTTATCTCCCGTCGGAGTACCAATATTTTGGTTAAATCACTTAGAAATAATATTTTTTCGTTTGTCATTCTTACTCACTATCTCTCAGTGGTCATAGCAACGATTTTCACTGACATGCAGTTTAAGATAGTGTTTTAGATACTAAAAATTTGCGTGGGATCTTAATCATATATTTATTTTCCAGTGCTCGATTATTTAACTCACACAATTTTATTTTGTTATTCCAACAGCTCAAACTCGTTGCCATGATAGTGAAACTGTTTTTTGTATGGAGTTTAATTGTCACAATCGAGACACTTTATTAATATTCACTCAAACTTTCTGGCTACCAAACTAATGCCTTGTAAATCCACACCTGCAAACTTCTTGATGATTGGAAATTGGATTTTGAATCTAACTAAACAATTTGTGAAATATTTTCATATATAATTTGTAAATAATTTAGCCCGTTGAATTTTTCTTTATTTATAAAGTAAATTACAGTCCCTGATCCCTTAATTGTGTGAATCTTGTTCATGGGAGAGCTTTTTTTAAGTTCTTATTCACATTTGATGCCTTTATATTATTTTTTTTGTCAAAATTTTTTGACAAGATCCTAGCAAATTACTGTAATTATATTATTCACAAAGAAAAAATATATGTTGATGATGAATCTTTGGTTATACGCTTGATTTAAAAAAACATGGTCAAAAAAAACTTAATTTATTTCAAATAACAAATTTTGGAGAGGTGCGTCATCGAACGAATCTCTTAGGGGAATTTGTTTCTAGGAGAATTTGGTTTAAAAAAGAGTTAGCGCACCAAAAATAGCACTCAAACCGTGTTTAAGGGAATGTTTAATGCACCAAATGAATTGTTTATGTTTTGAACGCATGAAACAACCCAAATGACAACAAAAAAATTTACGAAAATTTTGCGTTTTTTTGGGTTTTTTTCTAAGTATTTTTCTCAAAATTTAAATCAAAAATAACGTTTGTGTCAATTTGACAACTAAAACTTCAAAATATTGGGTTGACATAAGCCAACTTTCTCTTCAGTGTTTCCTCAGCTTTCTTTTAAGCCTACTTTCGAAAAAAAAATTTTGGAAATTTTTTCACGTGACCTTGAAAAATCCATATTTTGAGGTTGGGGTCGAAATTGCAAAAAAAACGCCCGTGTAAAGTTTCTATTTGTTTTTAACTAGCTTTTGCAAAATTTTGAGCTTATTTCCAAATTTAACCAGGGAGGAGATAAATTTTTCGAGGCGTAATGTCCAAAAAACGGTGGTTTTTTACATGTTCTAGAAAAAATATATCACTTATCGACAAAAACGCCCCTGTAAAGTTTTGAATAGTAACTTCTTGGACCACAAAAAAGTTTTGGCATATTTTTGACGCAAGCTGAAGGCTAGTTCTACAAACTGGCTAGTCTGAATTATATCCTCGCGGCCCTGTTTGGCTAATATTTTATCGAGAATATGTCAAATTAGGGACCGGGATACCATTAAATCTTATTTTTGGTGTATTTAAAGATGACCTAGCATTCTGAAAATTCCAGTATGAAATTAATTAAGGGGTTGTGGTCACGAAAATCGTGCAAACTCTATCAAAGTTATATAATTTTGTGAGATTTAGCTCGATTATGTTAAAGAGATTAAGTTTGAAACTTTATAATCTAAAAAACTAAGTTTTTTTCTCAATTACAGTCGAGCAAGAACAAAACCCGCAAAAGCGGCGCCGATGGATTAAAGTACTAGCAAATGTTGTTATCAGCACAAAATTAAAAAAAAAATTGATCCAAAGTTAAGAGTCTGAACAATGTTAATCTCTTGTTTAAAAATTGTAAATATTGTTTTTGACGGTTCGATGTACAATATTTAGTTATTTTCAACAGTAAGACAGATAATTAATATTTTTAAAACTGTTCGTTTTAAACGTTTTTTAAATTTATTCACCCGTGCTGATCAGTTGCTTTTGGGGGTTCTATAGGCTATCTTTTGTAATGTAAATCCAATTTACTGGATTTTACAATTGTTGATCTCCGCGTATCCTGTTTAATTATATAAAGAGATACAAATTTCAAAAAATTCAATATTTCGGATGTTTATTTGTAAAATTCGAAATAAGCTTATTTTGAGTGTATAGGTTCTATAGGCAAGTCGTATCTTTCTAACTAAACGAGCTAGAGGTCTGATTTTGCGATTTTTGAACTCACGTGGCTTTTTTAGTCATAAAAACTAAAAAAATCGGCAAAAAAATTTTCTGAGTGTCGAAAATAAAAAATATTTTCTATCTTCTTGCGCTCGAACGGTTAAATATTTCGCCATAGTTTATATACCGTTTCGCAAGAACATTCAACTTACGAATCGTTTGGTACACTTGAAAATGTCATACGATGACATAAATGTCAAAAAATAAATTTTCAAATTCCTGGGAGTTAAAAAATGAAATCGTTACATCAGACATAACAATTTTGTTGGCGATTATTACAAAAAATTTTCCGTGGCCAAAATAGCAAAAAACAGTCCTTTTCGCCAGCTTTGATACCTTTTCAGTGAAAAAATTAAAAAAAATCGACAACAATTTTTTTCGCCTTTGAATTTTCGCAGATAATGTCAAATTTTGAAACATTTCCCTAAATAGGACGAAAAATACGGCTTTTTCAAGAATTTTTTGTTCCTGGTTAACCTCATTTACCGCGTTGGTTCAACATGCTATCTTTAAAATTTATAATTTAAAACGTCTTCCAGAGATTACGAACTGACTTATCAGAATGTTTATTCACTTTCTATTGTCTATGCCGACGAGGAAATAAGCAATTCAAAAAGTCCATTTGCCTATAGATTTGCTTAAGTATAGAACCCCTTAAGGGGGTGGAGGGGCGCACCTTTTTAAGCCGTTTGGAACATTAATTTGCAAAAATTTATATTTTTTCTAAATAAATTACTATTGAGAAAATTAATGGCCTTTACGAAAAAATTCGTATCTCCTCTAGAAATTTTCTCAAAATTTGAAAACTTTTCTCATAATTTGGGAACTTTGAAAGTTTATTTTTGTTTTATATACTTCTTTATTATTAACAAAAAATGAATTCTCCAGGCCCGATTTAGTTAAATTTTGATCTTCAAAAAAAAAATTAAAAAAAAATATTTTCACTGCAGTCTTTTTTTTCTAGCGCTCACGTTTATGTATACTGTGAGAGACTCAGTGCGGAATTGGAAAATCTGGAGGGGAAAAAGTTTCGAAAGTGCATGCGTTATATGATCCTGAAATAAAATTTTCTAAATTTTTTGAAAATTGAGAGAGGAGATAGATTTTAAAAAAATGGCTGAAAAAACCGGTAAATTGGTGCTCGGCAGAGCATTCTAGGTAAATTCAAAAAATTTGGAGGGGCCTTTTATAAATCAAAAAATCTATTCGCATACCTTTATTATCACTATTAACCAATGAAAACCAGGGAGGAGATAGATTATATGCGTTTTGAAAATTATTGCTCTCTAGCTCTAAATTAATGTTCCGAAAAAAAATTCTTTCTCAATTTGACTTCAAATTGGTTTGAGATCAATATATTTTTTTTAATTTGACTCCATCTTGGTTATCCTCTCACAATCTTGCCTCAAAGTCAAAACATGCGAAAAAGGTCCCCCCTCCACCCCTTAAGGATGGCCAAAGATTTTTGTTGATACACGAGAATAAGAAAAGAAGTATTTCTTTTAACTCTGATGGCTGCTTCGAATATGGAAAAGGGTGTACTTGAAGACTTCAACGATTTTGGCCAATTAGCTGAATAAGCTAATCAGACGGCCGGAAAATAAATTTCGTTCATAATAAATTTGGTCATACAGCGTTCAGACAAGACAAGTTCGGAAATAAATTAAATTTTGAGTCTTATTATTCCAGTTTTACGTCTCCAAATGAAAACTCAGGGTGATATCGAAGAACCTGCCTAGTCTAATTTTTATGTCAATAACAACATAAATAACATACGACGTTGACATAAATACCACTAGCAGGTTCTTCGATATCGAAGAACCTGCCTAGTGTAATTTTTATGTCAATCGTATATAGAGTCTAGTGATTGTTGGCAATGGTGAACACCCGAGCTTTTAGTCAAAAGTGTTGCTCATTAACCTCATTGTTGGCCATTGCCTTCAAAATGGCAAAAAATGGTTCGCCAGTAAAATTTAGCAAAAATTGAATATCACTTATTTCTGTTATTAATCCTGTTTTTATATCGTTTTTTAGAAATTTATACTTTTCATTCATCCTTTCCGGAAATTAATATTGTTTTTATTAATTTTCAGAATTAATAGTACTTTTAATTTATTATAAATTTATTAATTTAATTTTTTCGAAATTTATGCTATATTTATTTATTTGGAAAATTTTGTTTTATTTATTTATAACTAAATATCACTTCCGTCTGGCGTTTACCGACATGTTTAATTGAATACAAAGTTCAAACGTCTATGTTTTCCGGCGGTTAATAAAAGCTGAAACTTCAAATTACGCGGGCTCTTGATGTAGCTAATAAGCATAATATATGTTCTAATTTAAAAACGCGCCTCTTAAATTTCCAGCCGTCAGCTCTCTTGAGTCCCCTCCCCACTGTGTGACAAAATATTCTACTTCGAGTTCCCCTGCACCGGATTTTATAAGCGCATCTTGCGGTGAATTTTTTCCTCTTTATTTTAAGACCTGGGATTAGTTTTTTTATTAATTTTTATCGGAAACAATTAGGTTAAATGTGCAAAATTGGAAATTTACTCTCCGAATGCTCCAGGGTGTTGCCCATTGCCCTGAGAGCTCTAGAAAAAAAGCTCAAAAGTGTTGCCCATTTCCAACAATTACTGTATATCATAAACTGTTTTGACCTTCAAAGCTGCTTAAGAGGTCGCAGACGTTAAAGTGCTCTCTTTTTGAGAAAGTTTTTAAAATATCGAAAAAAAAAATCAATGTTTTTATTTGCTAAAATTTGTCTCGTCAAAAATTTGAAAAAGTCGCCAGACTGTGGAATGCTCCAGTGCAGTTGGCAAAATACCTCGGCCACCCTGATGCCGTATGATGGCAATAATAGAATCAGCCTTGCATTTCCCGGTGGTTTTTTATTATCAATGATTTATTATTATTGATGCTGCATGGTAATTTTTTTCATTACTTTTATGTTTGGTAAATTCTATAAAAACATAGAGTACAAACATTTAGAAAAGTAGAAGTAGAAGAAAAGGTAGTAAAAATAGAATTAAAAAGTTTAACCAAACAACCCAACATCTTTGCTCGTCGGTTTTGGAAGCTTCAAATTTGTTTAGGCGACAAATATAAAATTGTTAACAACGAAACTTTTGTAGCGACGTGGATAGTACACGGTAGATCTCGGTTTATCAATAAATGATAACTTAGTTTAATATCATTTATTGACTAAATAATCTTTAATATTTTTTCAAAAGAATAAACGTTGTGAGTCACAACTTGTGACTAGGGTGCCATGGCATGCCACTGGCCAGAATCAGAATAAAACCTCAATTAAAAAGGGGGCGTAAGCAGGCTTATTGTGACGTGTTTTAAAAATATACAGAAAAACAAGAATTTGATACATCTAAGTGGTATGTACTTTTTGAAGCGTAGGTTGTGAAATGGATCATCAGAATTTGTTTCTCGTTTGCCGGGGAAACTTAACTCCTACAATCCGGAACAATGGGATCACGTCTTTTCACGGTCACGCGTGACCGTGGTGTTTAAATCAAGCGTATAACCTTCGTTTCATTATCAACATATATTTTTCACTTGATCATATGGTAATTTTGATAATTTCCTACAATCGTATCAAAACAAATGTGAAAAAAGTATTTAAGGCATCAAATGGTGATAAGAAATATAAAAATCTCTTTTTTAGCACAATTCACCAATTAGAGAGCATATTAATACGCATTGAGCTTAATTTGACATTTTAAATTTGCAGTATTAAACCGGCACCAATTTGAGTGCTGAAACTGCAAAAAATGCATGTTTTGATTAAAATTTTTAAAAATCAGCTCCTTAAAAATTAAAAAGAACTATTTTTTATGACAAGGTTCAAGGCCTCAAAAGAATCGGAGAGGTCGATTTTCTAATAAAATATTAGCAACTATGGGTGAATTATGTACTGAACGTTACTAGAGAGCAAAAAATAGTCAAATTCTGAGATTTCACAAGAAGAAGTTGTTGCTCTCTGGCGACCTTCAGTACATAATTGACCCATAGTTGCTAATATTTTCATCAGAAAGTCGACTCTCCGATTCTTTTAGAGGTACTTATGAGTCTCTAAACTTTGAAGTTAGCGGTAATTTATTTACGGTTAACAATATACGGTATTTTGAAAAATACTCCAATCACGCCAAAAAATTCCAGGTCAACTCTCAAACGTTTTCAAGACGTTTTTTCATTACGGTACAGTCCTAATGAAATCACGTGACGAAATAATTCAAAAAAAGGTCTGAAATATGTCTATATTTATCCTTATTTCTTGAAAAATAAGATCACGTGACCTATTTGAAGAAACCATTATGTTCAAAAATCTTAAATTAGGTGTTTATTACCCAACAATTTTTCGGCTAAATCTTACTACTATTTATGTACTTGACCAAACCTTATTTCTTGATTTAAAGGTCACGTGATCGTTTTTGGTCTTTGAGTAATGGAAAAAAGTCTTAAAAACTTCTAAAGAACCACTTCATTTTTTTCCAAAATTGATTAAGTAATTTTTGAAAAAAAACGTACTATTTTGGCCAACCTTATTCCTTGAATATACGGTCACGTGATCATTTCAGGCTTGGTGTAATGGGAAAAAAGTCTTAGATTTTTTCTGATTCTGCTCCGAGTCTTTTTTGATGATTAATTTTTTTTGCAAAATAAGTACTGTAATACAGTAAAAATTTCTAGAAAAAAAACGCACAAACGTCAATTATTAAATAGTCGATCGATTACTTTGTAAATATTTCATAATGAACGATTAAGGTCCTAAATTGCGATTAAACGGGTCACGCGTGACCGTAAAAAGACTGTGGGAGTTAAAGTCAACGAGTCGTTAACTCGTAGACTTTAGACATGAATCTGTACCCAGACTCGATTTTAGCCAACTAGTTGCCTCACTTTTAAATCGGCCATATTAGCAAAGTTTCATTATCAACATTCATTTTTCAATAGCTTAAAATATATTCAGACATTTGCTATACAATTGAAATAACAAATAAAATTTTAAACGAATTTAAAGGCATTTAATGAAGTAAGAAACAAAAAAGTTGCGAAATTCACTATGACTCGACTATAAAAGTGCAATAATGAGATTAAATTAAACCTTAATTTATATTTGCATTACCTCATATAAAACTTCAAATGATTTCTATCAGTCTGTCTAAACATATTATATGTTTTCTACAAAATCTGCATTGAAAAATAAAAAAGAGAAGGTCACGTAGGCGAGATCACGTAGGCGTCTCATTTTTATCTTATTGTTATTATAAGTTTTGACTTCTGAAAATGCTCTATTTAAACCGGAGGCCATACTTTAATGCAATGGAAGTCTTAGAAATTCGTTACTTCTTTTAAGGGTCTTTCGCATGATTTGAGTACTTTTGAAAAAAAATTTTAGTATCAATTTACAAGTAATTGAAAAAGTACTCAAATTACGTCAAAAAATTCCAGGTCAACTTCAACGTTTTTAAGATTTTTCTCATTACATTTAAGTCCGAATAATCACATGACGAAATAATCCAAAATAAGGTTTAAAATATGTCATAAATAAATCCTTATTCTTGAAAAAAGATCACGTGACGTGTTTGGAAATATTATTATGTTCAAAACTCTAATGGGTGTTTATTGCCCCAAAAAAATTTTCGCCAAAATTTTCGGCGTAATTTGATCACTATTTGTTTACTTTCACCAAAACCTTATTTTCTCATTTGAAGGTCACGTGATCGCTTTTGGATTTGGTGTAATGGGAAAAAAGTCTTAAAACTTCTAAGGAACCACTTCACTTCTTCAAATTGATTTAAGCAATTTTTGGAAAAAAACAGTACTACTCTTACCAACCTTATTCCTTAAATATACGGTCACGTGATCATTTTGGGGCTATAGTGTAATGGGAAAAAAGTCTTAGAATTTTTTTCTGATCACGATGAAAGGTTTAATTTTGTGATTAAAAATTTTTGCAAAAAATAAGTACTGTAATACAGTAAAAATTTTCAAAAAAAACGCACAAACGTCATTTTGTTTTCAAGTTAATCCATAACTTATAATTGATCTTGTCATTAATGATAGCGTCGTAAAATGCGATTAAATGGTTGTGCGGCAATAGTGGCTAAAATCGAGTCTACGAGTTAACAACGACGTTCAACTCGAAGTTATTATACGCAGCTATGAATTTCTTAACTTTTGATATAAAAATAATAGTTCCTGATAGTTATTTTTCATATAAGAATAATTTTGGTAATTTTGTTTTGTGCGTAGGTGGCACCTTATAATGGATGCAAGACTACATAACGCCCTAACTTGGCTGAAGACAAATTTGAAAATAAATATGAAACGGCTACGAAATTGAACAGAGATTTAAAAAATAGATTCAAATTTTTTTAGAATCCGAGAATTTTGGATATCCGGTTGTCAAAATCTCGAAATTTTGGCCAGGAGCTTAATTTCGTTTTTCGATTTTTCTAAGCGACGTCCCCTACTTATTTAGGAACTTAGTTTACTTTCTTTATCCTTAATGTTATAGCGTATACAAATCTCTGACAAATGTTTATATATTATTGTTGAAAAAATATAATTCGTTTTGTTCTGAAGTTATTATTTACAAAATTCTGGAGGTCAACTTTTGGTCATATATATTCAAGCGCTGCCAAGGTCATAACCCAAATCCTTGCTGTATTCACCAAACTGTTATTTCCAACCCACATTGGAAACAAGTTAGAATAGTTCTTAAAAGTCTTGATTGTTTTGATTAAGGGAGTGGTGGCCGAAAAACCCTAAGCAATTTTATGATTTCCAGCTAAAATCCTGCCAATGACAATATTGCCGAAAGTGACAATACCGCCGAATTGCGTAGGTTTTTGAAGTTTTGATAGCAAATTACTTTGAGTGCGTCATGAATGACGTCATTTTCCAAGATTAAATTTCCTGAATCTACCTTTTTGAATTTTAGCTTGACTGGGTTTGGGGAAGTATTTAATTCTACGCACTTTTTTAACCAAAATTTTTTCTGTTTTTTACTTTCAAATCTGTGGGTAAAAACCAAAAAAAAGCCACTTTTACTTTTTTCATAGATGCCTACATATTTTCTGACCGCCGTTTGAAAAATCATTAAATCTTTATTTTTTATTTTTTGTTGACTTTTTTAGAAATATTATGAAAATTTTCCGCAAATCAACTCCAAAATTTTTTATTATTAGTTTTTGGAATTTTGCATAAAAAATCGAGTGACCTTTAAGTGCCCAAAAATTGGGCACTTAAAGCGCGGCTTCAACTGCCCAAAAATTGTTTGGAATTTTGCTAAAAATCGATGACTCTTTTAAGTGCCCAAATTGGCACTTAAGACGCGCGCGCGTCAACTGCCCAATTTTTGGGCACTCGGTAAGTTATAACTTTAGTTTGATGTTAACCATAAGCAATGATGCGTCATAACTAGAGTTCGCAAAAGTTCAAACCAAATAAAATTACAGCGGGTGCGGGATTAGTTAGAGTTTCGTGCCCAAAACCCCGACTATACGCGTAAATCCGGACTATCGCGTACTTCGACTATGACGCGTACTTCTGGACAAATGTGCTCTAGAATCTGGTAATTTGTTACAATATCTGAGTTAACAAACTCTGCGTTAAATGATGGCCAAAGAAAGAATTTTTGAATGATCTTTAAGGGTATTTTTACATATATTCTAGCTGTTTTGTGTACTTTGATTTATCAAAAATGATTAAGTATTTCAAACTGATTCGAAGAGGTTTCCAAAAAGAAAAAACACAACACTGCTAAAAACTTCATTTATCAGTCGAGAAGAATTAAAGGCTCTTGAAGTCCGCAAAGAACTTACGAAAATCTGAACTACCTTGGGGTATTCATCACGTTTTTCTCGAACTCAGCGGATTTATCAAATCGCGTGCGATATTAAAATGAAAAGATATATTGGTCTAAGGCAGGTATACGCCGAAATAATCCTTCAGTTAATTCTATGTTTACTAGCTACCTTCTAAAACGGCCTGCAAGTTTCTAACGTCTTGACAAAAGCTACAGATAATACAGTTATTTAAGTATTTTAAAACCTAGAGCCTAGCAGTATACTTAGCGTGCTTCACATGTGAACTCGAACGTTTACATTTGGCACTTCGGACCGCCTCATCTTTTTATTGCACTCCATTGTGCGCAGAAATTATTTCCGAAGATCTCTTCAAATTTAATTTTGAAACCAAGAAATTAAAAAGTTTCGTGAAAGACTGGCCTTTGAAATCATTGCTGGGATCTTGATGAAATTTTGTGCAGTATAGAGATATAAATTGTACTTATATCAAAATGAAAAGTCGGAACCTACAATTTGTTTGTCGCTTGTTGAGTTGATAAAACATTGACTATTTCTATTTTTCTGCTAAAAACTTGAGTTTAGAACCCTAGGAGCCTATCAGTAATTAGGAAGCGTGTTCACATGTGGAACTACGACCTAGTGACTTTTGTGAAACTTTTGCCAGGAACGTTTGAAAAGGCCCTATCGTTTCTATACTATACGCGCAGCAGGAACGTAAGATTATTTTTCAAAGCGTAGGTTTTTGCGGGGCTTACCGTAGGTTTTTCTCAGGTTCCAACTATAACGCGTAATATTACGCCGCACCCCGCTGTATAAATACGCGTGCCCAAAGAATTTGGGCATTTAAAGCGGCGCGCTTCAAGTGCCCATTTTTGGGCACTCCGGTAATTTATAACTTTATTTGGTTTGAACTTTTTTGCGAACTCTAGTTATGACGCATCATTGCCTTATAGTTTAAATCAAACTAAAAGTTATAAATTACCGAGTGCCCAAAAATTGAGCACTTAAAGCGCGCGCTTTAAGTGCCCAATTTTTGGGCACTCGGTAATTTATAAGTATCAAAATAGCTTGGAAAAAAATGACAGGTGTGAAATGGGGTCAAGCACGACGAACAAATTTTGGGCACTTACAGTACCCCCAAAAATCAGGCAAAATCACTTATTAAATTTGCTGGTATCTATTAAATCTCCGTATGTCAACTAATGGGATGGTCGCGCGATTATCATTTCTAAACTATTGATGAAATTTACAACACTTGGTTGCACAACCGGTTAGTGCCATTTGGCACTCAATTTTTAAAACTTTAATTCTTGCAAAAAAATTTCAATAAAATGTCGGGTGTTATAGGCGTCATTTTTTTTTATAGTCAGGACATTTTTTAATATCAAAACGCAATTGAAGGTCAATTTTTATTTTTAAAAAGAGTGTTTTTCTCTATTTTAGACCATTATTCATGGGAAAAAAATTTGATATTTAGGAAACTTTTTAATGTGCAGAATTTTTAAGCTACTTTTTAGCGCATAACACCCGAAAATGGCTGAAGTTTTATAATATCGTCTTAAAAACAAAGTCGGGTCTAGTAGAAAATGGCGTTGCAATGAAAAGTGTTGTTTTATATTTCCACAGATACTTAGTTATTTTAAAAAAATATAATCGTTTGCAAGAATGAACACTTTCATTTAAGATAAAAAAAAAATTTCACATTTTTTTCTTTCATATATATTGCTCTGAAAAAATGCACCAATCTGTCGGACTTATGGTACCACCTTAATCTTTTTATTTTATTTTTATATGAATAAATTACATATGAATAAATTATGATTCATAATATAATATCATATATTAACTGATGGTAAAGTTCCTTTAAAATTTTTCAAATTATCAAGTCATTTCGAACGCTCAATTTTGTTGGCAAAAAACTTTCGACGATATTGAGACTTCCCCTTTATAATAAAAATGCAGCAAGTTATCATTTTTTAACTTTTTAAACTTAATGGATAAATTAGTGTTCAATTTTAGTGTAAGAATCCCTTTAAATAAATTAGCTATCATTTTGTGAACTTATTGGATAAATTAGTGTTTAATTTTAGAGAGATAATCCATAACATAAATTATCTGAGTTGGCTGAATCGCCCCCCTCAACTCATCGTTAATAAAACTCTAAGTTTAAGTAGTATATCATATACTGTATATGTTTTAAAAACAGAAATTAAAAATGTATTACAAAGGTATTAGTAGCTTGAAAATGAAATATCGAAACGTTACGATTTAATAAAATTATAAAAGAAGTAACAAAATAATTTCGAATTTCTAACGCTTTCAATTTTGTTAAAGTATTTTTTCAAATTTAATTTTAAAAATAATTTAGTTCGCCATTTAAACTTTAATTTTTTTCAGATTTGACGACATATTTTTGACCCCTTTTAACTGCTTTCCTGGTCGATTATTGAAAGTCATTGCATAATGTTACGAAGGCTCTTTGGCATTCAAGACCCTCAATAATTGAAATTATTTCAGAATAATGTCGATATGTTTCAATTGAACTATTTTCTGATTTTTTAGGTATAACGCGTAATTTTAATTCATTTTCTTATTGAAAACTTGTTGTATAGGTTGTCAATAGTATTGTTATTCGTACATCAATAAAGGTATTTTGAATAAATCAAATGTAAAATTGTATTGACAATCTATACAACAAGATTTCAATGTCGAATTCAAAAAGCTATTAAAACTATTAAAAAAACAAAATAACAAAAATTAATTGCAGAAGTATTATTAGCTTGAAAATGAAATATCGATGCTTTGCTTTTCAATATAATTACAATTAGAAATAAAAAAAATTATTTCGAAATTTTAATGCTTTTCGAAATTTTCGAAGTATGTTTTTTCAAAGTTAATTTAACAAAAACTTTTTATTTAATTGACCATTAAAATGTAGTGATTTCTTGATTTTATAATTACAAACTTGTCAATAGCTTGTCAGTATTTTTTTTTATTTGTACACCAATAAAAGTACATTGAACAAATCAAATAGAAAATTATTGAAAATCCATACAACAAGTTTTCAATGTCGAATTCAAAATAATTTTTCATATTTTTTCCTTGATAAAGAGTACAGACTATTTCTAATATTTTTTTCTTTGCTACAGTAGAGTGCCTCTAGTAGGACGGACACTTGGGACGCACTTTTTTTCGAATAGTTTGCAGGTTCTTTTTCGGACGGACATCATTCCTGGAAGTTTGCCAGGTCCATAATTGAGACGGACGACTTTTTATTTCCATCATAAATTTTAGAACCCTACTTGATCTGTTAATCGCAAAAACCCAGCAATATCGTTAAAGATTTCATTATTAACGTCCCGACCATGATAATTCATAGGTTTCATCTGTTAGGAAAAAGGAAGGGAAAAATTTCATTATCTACCGTCATTTCACGGAAATTTTTTTTACGTTTATCAGTTAGAAGAAGGGAAAATTTTCAATATTTAAGTCCGATCACGGCGAAAGACTTTTTAGGTTTATTTGTAAGAAAAGAAGGGAAACATTCATTATTTACGTCATTTCAACGGAAAAATTATGTGTTTATGTTATCTGTTAGAAAAAGAAAGCGAAAATTTCATTATGTAAGTCCGATCACCGGCGAAACACTTTTTAGGTTTATTTGTAAGAAAAAAGAGGAAGATTTCTATTATTTTACGTCATTTCACGAAAAAAATTTTTTAGGTTCATCTTGGTTAGAAGAAGGCAGGGAAATTCATTATTTACGTCATATCACGATTTTTGGTTTTAGGCTCATCTGTTAGAAAAAGAAGGGAAAATTTATTATTTACGTATATCTAATGAGAAAAAAATTTAGACACAGTTTCCCCGAAAAAGGCGAAGAGAAATTCATGAAAGTAGTGCATGGTTACAAAGTTTAGAAAGACGTAAAATCTGAAAAGTTACGATAGAGAAAATGCTGACGTGAAAAAAAGGAAATAAAAAGCAACAATGAAAAGTTCCAGCTTGCTATTATTTTGCATATAATTTTTTGATTTATTCTTGGAGTACCAGATGAACCAGCCAACTTGTTGAAAAGTACTTATCAAATAGGGACAAGCAAAAGCCCGAGTCAGAGACAATGCGGAAGAGAGTTATACTGTAGGAAAAGATGGTTTTCTGCTCACAACCGAGAATGGAGCTATTTTTTTGCCGCCGAGTTACAATTCAATTCGATTGGACCCCAAGATATAACGACATAAAATTTGTTTTACAAACCCTGAGACCTCGTCCACACTTGCCTTATCTGATATTGTCTCCGCATTTTCTTCATAATGGCATATTCTCACGCTCTTCTCCTATTCAGTATGCACCTCTTTTTTTACTTACTAGACCCCCCCCCCCCCTCGTTTTTTTACCTTCAATTGCCCAAAAATTTGAGAATAATTTTCCTTCATAATGCATTTAATTTTTTTTTGATACTGCCCTTTTTTTGCCTATATTTTTTCATTCAAATTTATCACCCGAATAGACATATAATAAATGACTCCAAAAAGCTTATTATTTGTTTAAAATTGATATAAATTTTTCAAACTTGTATATTTTTTTTTTACTTAGACGACCTTTTTCAAAAAGTTTGCCAGGTCCGTTATTAGGACGCGATAGGCTGGATTTCCGAAAGTTTGGCCAGGTCCGTTATCAGGTGAACGCAGAGGCAAAGCAGATCTACCTACTTAGAGGCACTTACTTGATAATCAGACACAAAACTGAATAGTGGAAACCAGAGAACTTACTAGATTTTTTTTGAGCAATATGAATTTTACTGATCAATATTTTTTCAACATAAACTTCAAATCGCGAAAGTTGCTGAAATTACTTTTTAAAAAAAGAAATAAAACTGTTGGAAACCGCACATATTTTTTTTTCAATTTTCGAGCAGATTTTATTTAGATTTTGAGACAAAATAAAGAGAAATTTGCTGTCAAAAATTTCGAAAAAAATTGACAAAAAGGCGATCAACATTTTTTAATAAAATTTTTTGGGGTGTTGAGTTAAGCGTTGTTGATCAATCTGGGATCAAATTCGAAAAAGTGGGCACAAAGTGGGTTGTGGGTGTATATTCTACACTGTAGAATGTTGGAATTGCTGGGAAAAATTGCCCACTTCTCCAGCTAGACTGGAAGGGTTGATAACGGGTTGATAAGAATAAATGAGAAAAAAATTCTGGAGACTATAACCTTCTCCTTTTACTGCAAGTAAAATTTTTCGATTTTGTTCGAGGGTGACTCACTGGTGCCGCACTTAAAATGGTCAATATATGTACTGTATTCACAAAATTTGTAAAAACTTTGTCAATTTTGCTTCGAAATGAATCGAACAAATATGTTTTGAAAAGTATGAAGTTTTTCAATAGTTTCCCGCTTCGCCCGTTGAAAATTTTTATTTTGGTTTTTAGCAGCAAAAAACGGTTTTATTTTATATAATTTCTCTGCAGATGGTAAAAACATCAGGATGACGCAGCCCACGTACCAACTCTCTCGCTCCTTTGTCCAATCACAGCATTATATTTTTCAAAATTGTTTAGTTTCACTATTCCACAAAATAAAAACAATTTTCTTCAACTCTTGCTTTATTTACATCCAGAACGCTCTTAAGGGGGTACCCCTCATTAAATGAGGCTGAACCAACAAATTTTCCCGATTTTATTTCAAATATTTTTTTTTGAAAATATGGACAATTTGAAGATGACTGGTAGTATTTTTATCTCCATACTTAGCCAGGAACCTACTTTTTCATACTTTTGAAAATATCTTGTCTTAATTTTAAGCATTTTAATCAAAAATTATGGATTTTTAGGAATTAGAAGTACTGTTTTGGAAAAAAAAATATCATTGAAATTCAAGTTTTGATGGTAACAGCTTTCCACGAGGTCAGCAGCTGTTCATAAATATATGCTTTAATATTGTGACTAAAAAATCCAGGAAGAAATAGGTTTTTTCGCGAGCCTCTTAAAATCAGCTCAAAAAATCGTTTTTTGCGTTTTCTAGACCGAATTTATTTCGAATTTTTCAAAACGATAGTAACAGACCTGCGTGTGTTTCTTGTGGTATATAAAATCGAAAAATATTATTTTTACCCTAAAACTCACGAAGAAATAGGCTTTTTGCTTCAAAATATGACTCTACTTTGACGCTTGTTCCTGATTGGTCGAGCAATCAGTGATCCTCAATTATGGTTTG
>SCLH01000762.1:0-27729 GCA_004367855.1 Oikopleura vanhoeffeni | reverse complement strand
CATTATGTATTTAAACATAAGCAAAATTAAGTATTTCAACATCTCCCACATTATGTGTTAATATATAATGAAAATTATTGATCATTTTTTTGATTCTAAAATAGCTAAATTTAATTTTTGAAAAAAACACATTTATGTCATTAATAAGAATTATTGATCATTTTTTTGTATGAATAATTATCAGAGTATGCGGAAATTGAAATTTCGAACATATGCCACATTATGTATTTAAACATAAGCAAAATTAAGTATTTCAACATCTCCCACATTATGTGTTAATATATAATGAAAATTATTGATCATTTTTTTGATTCTAAAATAGCTAAATTTAATTTTTGAAAAAAACACATTTATGTCATTAATAAGAATTATTGATCATTTTTTTGTATGAATAATTATCAGAGTATGCGGAAATTGAAATTTCGAACATATGCCACATTATGTTTTTATACATAAGCAAAATTAAGTATTTAAACATTCCCCACATTATGTGTTAATATATAATGGCAATATTATCGGAGTATACTCAGCTATCTAAGATTTAACTGTTGAATTCCGATTAAATGGCAAAACTTATTTCAAACATATGTCAATAGAATTCAAATAGCTATAAATTTCTATAATCTAGATTCTTTATGCAATCTGAAAATTTTAATTTTATTGTGTATCTAAGAATATGATCCCACGGCCCTTAGTTGCGCGTTTAACTCTCTTACAAAACAGAAGAGATCTCGAATAATACTCATCGTAAAATTATTTTCTTAATATTGTCAAAAAAATTAAATTTGTCAAAAAAATTAAATTTGTCAAAAAAATTATTCAATAATTAATATGTGATTAAAATGTTTAGCTTAAAAATGTCTGAGTTTTGAAATATAGACAGAAATATCGAAAATGTCTGTTCCGGAGTCGAAATAATGTGTTGTTTGAGCACTTTAGAGGTAATATATTGCTATTTGAAAATATCAAGTTAAAGATAATTGTTTGAACTATGTTCTCTAGCCTTAAGGGGGTCGGTGCATTTTGACAAATTTTCAGATCGATTATTTTTACTTTGTAAATTGTCTTTCGAAAAAACACTCAAAAAACGCGCGTTTGCTATCGAAGGTGTCTAAATTACAGTTAAATTTAATTTCTATTTTATTCATTAAAAATCCTAAAAAACGGTCCCGACCACCGTTAAAAATTTATTTTATTTAAATTTATACGATTTTTACGTCAAAATAGAAAATTTTATTTTTTGAAAAAAGACGAAAAAAACGAAATTTTAGCACATCGAAAGAAACATTTTTTTTTCATGAGTTTAATTTATTAAATTTTACACGGTGGATGGGTCGACTTACCAATTTGGCAAGTTTGAGTGTGATAAAATTTTTTGATTCTGAATAAAAAAGGGATTTCTGCCAAACCGTAAGTTGGGTTCGTTGGGCAAAAAAAGATGATTCAGAGTATAAACCAAGAGCAAAGAAACAAAAACGAGGACATATTGAATTATAGTGAAGTATATTCCCAATAATTTTCAGTAAGGTTCCATAAAAATAAAGTTTTGAAATTTATTGAATCCAGAAATAAGGAAAATTTTCAAAAATTATTTCCTTATAGTTTTTCGAGCGAAAATCCCAAAAAAACTTTCATATGATTGTTTCCATAATTATCTACAAAATTTATGTGGTCACCTACGGCGAAAAGTTAAAAGTGCGCCATTGAAGAGTTTTTCGTTGATTTGAAACAGTACTGTAAAAAATTTGAAAGAAAAATAAGGCTTTTTTTTATAAGTGTTCGAACTTTTTTCAAAAATTTCTTCACTAATTTGTCGAATTGAAACTTTAATTCGAACTCAAAATTTTCTTAAAAAGCAATAACTTTGAAAATTATGTAGTAACAAAAGTTGCCTGGAGATGAAACATTTACTTTGGTGGTTATATTTGAGAAGAATATATAAACCCTGCAAAGAGTTTTTCATCAATAGCCCATATCCGTATCTGTCAAAATGCACCGACCCCCTTAAAGGAGTGGTTGACGATAATTGAGCAGTTTTTAACTAGTTTTCAATTGCGGTTTCTGAGAAACCTGGATAAGGAAATCATTTTATTATTTTTTTATTATGTATTGAGATTTATACCTAAAGTGCTCGGTTCCTACTTTGAATGCTAACCTACGCGTTTTTGGAAATAGACAAATTAAGGAAATTTGAGAAAACACGTAGGTTGAGAGCGTCAAAGCTGCACACTAAACATTTAGGCGATGTTAGAACAACTCTTTGTAATGATAACAGTACTACATATTCAGATCATATTCGAATCATGAAAAACTTCAACCTACGCTCAGAAAATGACTTTTAATAGGCCTCCCAAAAAACACTAAAAAGCTATCTCTTCTTTAGTTGAATATTATTTATTTCTGTTATTTGGCAGTCGGTCTTAGTTTATGAATACGGAAATCGTGTGGAGCCCTTTAAAAAGACCCCTTTTTTGAATTGCATGCCTCCAGTGGTCAAAACAGCTTATTTGGGAGGCTCACTGAAAACCTATCTCCTCCTACATTTTTCATTGATTTTTTTTTAATTTATGCTGCAAAGTGTTGACAAAGCCTGGCTTAAGGGGGTTGTGGGTGTAGAATGTTGGAATTGCTGGGGAAATAGCCCTCTCCTCCAGCTGGACTGGAAGGGTCGATAAGAATAAATGAGAGAAAAAATACTGGACACTAAAAGCTTCTCTATCAAGTGCAAGTAAATTTTTTGATTATGGTGAAGGGTGGCTCACCGGTTCCGCACTGAAAAACCGGTAAAAATATGTTCTCAATTTACAAAATTTTGCTTTAAATTAACTCAAACAAAGATGTTTCGGAAAAGTACGACGTGTTCAAATAGTTAGCGCGCCGTCCGGTTTTTAAAAAAATCTCCTTCGGTTTTTAGGCGGTAAAAATGAAATTCAGAAAATCTGTTTATGCTTGGTCAATTTTTGTTCCAAATTGAATAAAACAGACCATTTATGAAACGTAAGAAATTTTCGGATACTTTACCCCAAACTCGTTGAAAAAGTTATTCTCTGATGGTGTTTATAAGTGAAAATAGGTTCATTAGATATAATTTCTGTGCTGGTGAAGTACGTTGCAGGAGTCATGTGTTCAAGGCGTGGGCGTTTGCTCCTCGGTCTACGACCTCGCTGAACCAATCACAATATTTATTCATTTTTTTTAAGGATAAATTATTGTTAAAAGGATTCTAGAAAATGTTTAAACAATTTTTTTTCACTTATGTATTCTTTACACCCACAACCCCCTTAAACGCTGTGGGAGCCATTTTTTTTGAAATGTTGTATTGAGATCTCAAAAAATTGATGTCAATTTCCGATTTTTTTGAAATTTTGAGAAAAAAAAATTTAATTTCAAATTTGTTTCGGTAGTTTTTAGAGTCAAATGTGTTTATTAACCAAATTCATATGTCACAAAAAAATTTAGGTCGAAAAAAGTACTTTTAATTTCAAAAACCCTTAAATTCCATATTAATTTCAGACCTCCTAAAAATCGATTATTTTTTACAAAAATCTCAAAATCGAGAAAAATCTTATTGGTCAAAACACTCGGTGAAAAATTCTCTACAAAATTGGTAAATAAAAAAGTCGTTCTGGGAACCTTCAAATATCGTCACCAACTCCCTTAAAATATCTGGCAGATTTGACATATTCACGGTGATATATTCTGAAACTTAAAAGCTTTGAGAAAAACCGAAAATGCTATTTGTAGATCTATCCGATCTTGCGAAAAAGTCATCACAAATTAATTACTTGAGCATTACAACGCATAGTACAGTATCTAACAAGTGACATTTCCAAACTGCAAAATCGATCTCTCCCAACCGGTAATTCAGAGTGTATATCAAATCGATTCAAATTTTCACAGCTCACGAACCGGATAGTATGTCAATCTTTAAGGCAGCTTTATTGACGCGCGTACTGAACATTAGAACGCGCCAATACCGACGATTTTTTTACAATTTCAGCTTCAAAATTCGATCTCCTCGAAGATATATTGCAAAGGCTCAAATTTTTATCAAGTTATATCCGATAACATTTGTAAGAGATTAAGCGAGCTTTTGCAATTCCAGCGTAAAAACTCGAATCATGATTTTTGTGTCATTTTCGAAAAAATTTCCGAAAAAAAAAGGCGTTCGATTTTTTCGAAGTACGTTTTCTAAGTAGGCTCAACAGAAGCCAGTGAAACACTGATTGAGAAATTTGGCTTACGTCAATCGATATTTGAAGTTGAGTGGTCAAGTTCGAGTCAAACGTTATTTTTAACTTCATCTTTTAAAAAATACTTAAAAAAATCGACAAACGCAAAAATGCAGAAAATTTCGAAAATTTTTTTTTGATGACTGGGTTTTTAGAACACTTAATTATCACCTCGTATCAATTTGGAGCATTTTTAATGCCTTTATTTGATCAGACAGATATACCCCCTTAACCCACTCCCTTAAGGAGGTTCCCAACAGCATGAAACACCTCAAAATGAATTCGATTTTAAAATGTCAAAAATCATATTTTTGACATACTATCAAATGAAATCATAATTACCAATTAAATGGTGTGAATTTGTTTGCCGTGGAATAACTAAAAATCGCTTTAATCAACGGTTCAATAATTTTTCCACCAGCATTTTTCGCTAAATCGAACACTAACTAGGGTGCGCGGTACTCTATCTGATATCAATCTTTGTTTCGAACAAACATATCGTCGATTTTTCTCATAATGAACCAAAATTGTTCGTTGATTAAATAATTGACAAAAAACGAAACTTATTTACTTTTTAAACAACTAAAAAATCATTCTAAAGATGACCCTAATTTTTTAAAATTTTGGCCGTTTTTTTTCAAAATTTCAAAGTTGCGCGAAACTCATTTTTATAAATTTTACGCTTACACAAGTTCACTTACACGCGCTGAAATTTTTATGGCGACACTTGTCAAAATTTAAGTTTCTGAGAAAATTTTAAAGTTCGAAAAACAAAAATTAAAATTTTGGCCTTACAAAAGTTTGCTATTGCAGTTTTACATAATCTCATGAATTTTCAATCTTTTTATTTAAATTTTTTAAAGGCGCTGAAAATTTTTTAAGATTTTAAATTACCGGTTTTTAATTCGGTTAACTGGAAAAATATCATTTAATATAAATTTTAAAATCATATGAGATGCAGCCGAGGTTTCGATAATTCCAGCCATACTAGATAGACGTTTGTAGCTCTGACCGTTTTTATGTAAAAGACTTTTGAAAAGACCTTTCATACCGTTGAGAACCCCCTTAACTCTATAATTGGATAAGCCGTACTGATTTTTTGAAAAGTGCTCGTACAATTTTGTAAGTGTGGTCTCTACTGGAGTAAGCACTTATTGGTCTGTTATGGTTAACAACAGTAGAGCCAATGCAAAGCTAAAGAGCGCGCATGAGAAATGAAATTGGATTAGTTTTTAGCTGGAAGAAACATAAGTGTATGTCAAAAAATATAGTTTAAAATTGGAATTTTAAAAATATCTTCAAGTTTCTGTTTCATGCGAATTTATTTGTTTAAAATTCACAAATTTATTATCAAATTTTGATAATTTTAATTCTACTAAAATATAAAATTGAGGAATAAATAGAACGGTTGTGGCTTTTTTTATCGAATGTACCCGTCTTTAATTGTTTTAGTATAGATAAATATAAATTTTTGGAAAGTGGGTTAGTTTGAGCAGAGAATTTTATAAATATAATTGTGAAGGAGACTGCGACGGACCCACGCGACTCATTGCTTTAATATTTTGCCTTTTATATACTTCCCTCAAACTCACCTGAGATTAGAACGGCTCTCACAAAAGCTATCTTCCAGGACCATGTGTTGTGTATAAGGCAAATAAATAATTTTGTATAAAGTTTATAGTTAAACTATTGACTTAATAAAAATTACTGTCAGACAAATTTTTTCAAATTATGACATTTCCGTTCAAATAAGAGGCAGAAAGTACAATTTAAAATTAAAATCATGCATCAGCTAGATTGTGAAATTTAATGATTAAACATTTGGTGAACGTGAAATACTTTAATAAGTACTTTTGAACATATTTCGTACAAGGTTTTGGTCAATTCTGAAAACAGCGTCATAATCGTGGGAATTCGGGTCGGGTTATTAATTCAGATCTATCAAATGTAGAGTAAAACTTGTTTTTAGAAAATATAAGTTGATATAGTTAATATAATATATGAATTACTTTTCTCAGTTAGACGCCGTGTAAATCAAACTGTCAATACGCTCATTATGAGCCATCAAGGTTAATCATTTCTGAAACGTGAATGAATAAAAAAAATGACCAGACTTGATGGCATGTTAATAATGATTTATATCAAAATTCGACCCAAAACGCACCAAAATCTTCAACTAACGCGTTTGCTACGTGATAAACAAAAAGCAATTAGTCACTAACCTAGGGAGATGGGGTAATATTATGCGTGGGTTAGAGATTTTGTTGCGTTTTGGGTTGCCTTCGGATTTCTTTACATTTGTCAATCTTGAACAATAATCGTTATAAAATGAAGAACGCATGACAAAAAATTAGGATTGTTTCCATGATTTTTATATGAGAGATAGGCTCTGATAGCTCTTGATGAGACGTTTTTTCGAAAATAATATTTCTTCAAAATTTAACCGCAACCTACGCAACGACTTTAAATTTTGAGCGACTCTAGAAAAAAACTGAGAGTCGTTGTGAAAAATATATCAAGTTAAAAATTATTTCTGGAATGTCACTTAGAAAATACGAATAGGCAAAATGAAATTGTAATATAAAATTGCGCTGAAAATTTGTGAGCGACACCTTGAAAATAACTGTTTTTTCGGAAATTTTTATAATTTGAGATTTATTTTACAAGATTTGTCGAGTATGACTCCACATATTTTTGATTTTTTTTTATGAAATTAGAATTTTCTGCATGTATAAATTATACAGTATAATGCAGGCACCGAAATTATTTTTCACGCCGATTTTTATTTAAGATATAGACGTGTATCAATCAGATCTATTTGGGAGTGTTATCAGNGAAAACGGAAAGGGAAAATTTTTTCCCCCAAAAAAAAAATTATTTAACAAAAATTTTGGGGTGGAGATTAAATATGAATTTGGGGAAAATTCCAAAAAAGTTGTTGGGGGATACAATTTTTTTAAAATGAAAAGCCGGAAAGACACTTCCACTTTTTTAAATCAAAATTGAAAAGGCAAAAATACTGGTTGCCCTGGCCACATTAGTTTTATTTTATAGGCCTGACTCTCAGAGTTAACGGTCCTGTAGGACCGAAATTGGGGACTTTAAAGCAATGGTTTTTTTTAATCTTATTAAGCATAAATGAGATCTCATCGTCAACCCAGTGAACATCAAAAATTTTCCGCAATTTTTTGTTTTGTGCGTTTTTTGGGAATTACAAGTACCTAATTTCCGGTTTAACTTAATTTGGCAAAAATTCCAAAATTTGAAAAACAATGTGAGTGTTTCATAAACAGACAAAAATAGACTTCTTTCCATTACGGTGAAGTTGAGATAAAATCACGTGACCGTATTAAATGAGAATTAAGGTTTGACCGGTTTTTTTTGCTCTCTAGTTGACCGTTAGTAATGAAATGACCAAAGTTGTTATTAACGTTTCAAATCAGAAAGTGCCCTGCAAATTATTTTTTTGAGTAGTCAAAGGTCCATACCTTGGAATCAAACCTTGGAACTTGACCGGTTGTTTGAGGTGAACCACGTAATCACCGAGTCTAATCAATAATAAAAAACCTGATGAAAAAAGCTTTATTTTCACTTGCCCAAAAATCAGCACTTTAGCTCGTTCACAAAGCTTTCGCTAGCAACTTGGTGTAGCATCCTGATTCTTAAAATAATCAGAAAAAATTCTCTACAAAGATGATCAATAAAAATAAACCATTTTTTGCACTTTCAAATTCCTTTATTTCAAATCTTTTCATTTTATTTTTAAAGTCATATACAATTAAATGGAAATTTTTTGATATCTGTTTATTGAGAATATTTTGTCTTGAATTTTAACATCGAGGGCTTAATAGGGTAAGTTTCTGATGAAGCAACTTTATTAATTGGAAAATTTTATGATCCGTCCCACAATGACCGTACGGGGCTGAGTCATCTTTACTACGGTCCTACCCGACCTTAATAATAAATGAAACCATAAAAAAATGATTTAAAAAAAATATCATAGAAAAGTTCCTCAAACTTAATTTTTGGGATTTTATATCAATCTAATGGCACTATTCTCAAATGAAAAAAAATTGAGCCTTAATTAATATCATAACTTTTTTTTTCATGGACATGCTACAATGTTTTTTTGACCTGTTTGAACAACATAAAATTTTTTTGATTTTTCATTTGTTGTCACTTTTTTAAGGATATTATTGAACTTTTTCCGCAAATCAAGTCAAATTTTTTATTAGTATTTTTTTGAAATTCTTATAAAAAATCGCAATCAATTTAAATTTCTGGTATCTTAAGTAACATCTCGTAGTCCAACTAATGGGATGGTCAGCGACCATTGTCGCTGCGATTATCATTTCTAATGTATTGATGCATTTACACAGACTGGCTGTACAACCGGTAAGTGCCCTTTGGCAACACAATTTAATTTTTTTTGCAATAATTCGGTGTTCTAGGCGTCATTTCTTTCTGGATATTCAGGACATTTTTTTAATATTGAAACCAGCAATGGAAGGTCGATTTATCTCACAAAGCCTATTTTCTCTAATTTTGGGGCCCAAAAAAACCTTTTCATATAGGAAATTTTAATGGCGCAAAATCGAACACAACTCTTTAACGCATAACAACCGAAAATGGTCTGAAGTTTATTAATGATGTCTTAAAAAAAATTCTAATGTCAGGGTGTTAGTTGGATATGGATGTATTCAATGAAAGTTTTTTTTTTATATTTCCACTGATACTAAAGTTATGTTTAGGAAATTAAAATAGTAAACGTATGCAAGAATGAACACTTCTCATTGAAGATGAAAAACAAAAACATTTTCACTTTTTTTCTTTTCATATTCCCTTTATTGCCCTACCCTGTCCTTTTTGGGGTCCTCAAAAACACGGGGGCTGAGAAAACGACGCTTTCAATTCAAAAAGAATTATCCGATTTAGTTCTTAGATAGCTCAAATGAGCACGAATATCCTAATTAATATAATAAACATTACCTAAATTGTTATTTAATAGGACCCATGATTTTATTATTTTTTAAGATACTGAAATTGTTAATTATTAGTTCTTGTTAAAAATAGAAACAAAGGTCGGAGAAAAAAATAGAAACATGTCTTATTCGGACCGCAATTTTTTATTTTTATTATTCACTAAGATATTTTTGCAAATAGTTTGAGCTATCTTAAGCACTCTAATCAATGACCTGGTTTTCAATGACGCGTGGGTTTTCTCACGCCCCCGTGTTTTTGAGGACCACAAAGGACAAGAGGGCAATAAAAGGGTAACATCGCTCTGAAAAAAATGTACAATCTTCCAGATCGATGCACTCCCCCTTAAAGTGTTAAGAGTGTAAATGTGTTAAGAGTGCACAAATCTTATGGACAGAGTTTTAAATATAGATATAATGATTCATCTTTTCTAAATTAAAAAAGTAATTATCCAAGAACAGGATATTTTTTCGACATAAATTTAGAAATTTTGATTATAAAATAGTGAGTTTGGTGTTTTTAATAACTCCGAATGTTCGAAACATTATAATAACGAGACCGTACGAAAAAGTAATTTGCTTTAAATTTATTTTGATATCCACACTTGAACTAGTCCAATACTGGAGCCCCTGGTTTGGCTCATGATCATAAGTCACTCTGCCCGAAATAATAGAACAGAATAGTATTCAATTAATTTTTACGCATCGGTCTTTCAAGAAAACAATAATTTACAAAATGGTAAATGACAATTTCTAACTTATTAGATTCAAGATATTAATGTGCTGTACAAACAGTGCGTAGGCAAATTTGGAAAGCCGCTTGACCTGGGTGCGAACTTAAATGCATGATTTTAATCAAAACTTTAAGGCCCAGTACTCCATTCAAAAGAATTTCTAATTCTCAGAAATGTAGACTTGTCATTAGCAGTGATTTACCAACCCATTTTGACAACTTTTTAACGTCACTTTAACACTAAGCAAGAAACCAAAAATTTGTATTATATGGGAAGAATTCATAGGGCCAATTAACATTCCTTAATACAGTAAATGTCTACATCAAATTTCTCTCGATCCTGCCCAACAAGATCCACGGAATGAATATTCACTCCAAAAGAAGCCTGATACCAGGTCTTTAATAAAAATAAACATATTTTCTATAATATCTCAAATAAATACAATTTCACAGATATTTCTAGACAACAAATAAACGTCCCGTTCTTTCAAAACTTTATACTTAATTTTTTTATACTTTTTTTTTACTTCCCTATTTTCTGCATTCAAAAACTTCAATTTAATAAAAAAAAACATTGTTTTCAAAATCTATAATCGTTTATAAGAAGTTTTTTTACTGCAACTGTTTTATTCAATAATTTTTTTTGATAAAAAAAACTAACCAAAAACAAAATTCAATTGAAGATAAAATTAAGCTTATCTAAACAACACGTTTTTTTTATATTCAATAACTGGCAAATGCAAAAGTTTCAAACAAACAACCATACATAGCTTCAAGACATCAAAAGTCTCGACATCTGTTTTCTCTTAATAAAGACAAACTATTAACTGGTGATATATAATAAAAAAATGCCCCTGCGAATCAACTGTAGATCTGGCATTAATGAGATTAGCCAATAGATTTTCATATAGTCAATTCTTTATTATTAATTAATTTGCTGCACTCCACAGTAAGAAGATACAGCTTATTTATCGATTCACTGATAATAATTTTTCAAACTATGTAACTATAAAAAAATGTTTATTTTTTAATAAAATTACTTCCAAAGCATAAATACATAAATAAGCTAAACTTATAGCCTCTTCAGCTAGCACTTTGACCGAATTCAAACACGTTTCTTATAGTAACGAGAATATTTCCTTTCTATATCGTTCAATAAAATTATTTTTAGCTAGAAATTAGCCTTGTGATTGGTGAGATCAACAACTGGCTCCTTGCTGGCTTGGAAACCTTGAAGCGATTTCTGGGGGACTGGCGAACTTTAAACTCAGCTTAAAACTTTTTTTATCTGGTCCCTTTAAAACAATCTAACAGGTCACTCTGATATACCAGAGAGTCCTGTAATTTGTGTGTATATTTACTATTGGTAATTATTAACAGAACTCATACTCAGCATTATTGCTGAATAGTAGTTTTGGTACTATCTGCTTTAAACAATTTTAATCAATGGCTTTCACTGTATAGTTCAATTCTCCTGTTTTTTCTGTACCAGTTTCTGCCCGTATAAATTTTTTTTGTTTCACTGTCTCATAAGTCATATCAATAAATGCAAATATCAACTAAAAAATCAATTGCATCAATTAAGAAACATTGTTAATTTTCTATTTTGAGGCTTTTGCATGGTCGGCAAATAATAGATTACATGTACTTTTCACAATACATTAATTACTTTGTATATACGTCGTTGGAAATAGAATTTTTGAATTGTTAAACAATGCAAGTTCTGATATTTTTTACATTAAAAGCATAGTAAACCGAATGTTAATGAGATATCCTTTTTTCTAATAGACCGAATAGTGCGCGTATGTAATAGCCTTAATTATCAACTTTTTTTCAAAATTTGAAAATTATTTATTATTGCTGCGGTTATTTAAGACTGTGGGAAAATGTTTAACATTTTTTTGTTTTTTTGCTCTTTTTTTGTTTAAAAAAGCATATATAAAATGTAAAAAGGATTATGAAATTTAATTTGGTACAAACACCAGCGGTGGTCCACCACAGTGTCAAAAACATAAATTTGAAAAACTTTGAATTACATTAACCGTTGTAATTTTACCACTTTTAATTAATTGAGGCAATTGATCTTAGGGTCACTTTTTGGAGGTGGTGCACACCTCACGTGTCTTATTCTAAATGTTTAAGTGGGTATGAAAGATGTTTTCAAAAAAATTTACAGTTAAACGTTTGTCATACCAACTTGAAAATAGTACATTGAAAGCGCCACAACCCGACTGTGGGATTCGAAGTATTTTTTTTCTCCAATATACCAACTTTTGGTAAACAGGTGACATATATATAGAAAAAAAAACCGGCGCCAGCCCGTTTTTTTATATGTTTTATCAAGAATTGATCATCTTCTTCTAAATCTTTGCGGTATAGTCATTTACAAGTTCACCAAAGACTGAGCTTCGTGACTAGCGAAAAATAGCTTCACTTTTGAGAGCTATCTGAGCTAGAAAGATAAATTTAACCCCCTCACACACAAACCCATTCGGAGACGCAAGATTTTTAGAATCCTCAAACGAGATAGAAATAATATATCTACAGACTTTTAAATTCAAATGTGTCATAGAGTTCGCAATTCTATTTCGAAAAATGTTTTAAAATTTCATACGACTAGCAGTCCAAAGTATTATTTCGTACTTTTTTTAGAATTTCGTCTAATTTTCGTGAAAAAATTCTAGTGTAAATACGAACACAAAAATTAAAAATCTGAGGAGACTATATTACGGAAATTACCTGAGGTATCTCTCAGTATTATTATTTTTCTCCTGGTTCTATTGAGAGTTCTATTTTTCTCAAGTGATTTCTCTGAAAACTCGAAAAAATTCGAAATAACGCGAATAATTATTTTTTGGAATAAATCAGGCTGATTTTTTGTTAGAAGTCAAAACGAAGCGACAAGAGCCCAGCTGAAGCTTGATAAGTGATACATGCCGATAATCAAGCCTAGAGCGGCCGAGATACTGCGTTTTTCTTTTTAGTGGCTGGACATCTTGATCAAATCAAATATTTTATCCTCAAAAATAATTCTTTACGATTTTCCAAATGTACTTTTTTGGCAACAGAGTCGGAATTATCATATTTTAGCCTACAATTGGGAATTAAATGTTCTCCCGAATTGAAAATTTCATTCAATCATTGAAAATTAAATTTGTATCAGAAACTAAAAACAAGTCATTGGGAATTTTAAAATTCAACTATCAGAAAATTAAAATTATATTCTTAATATAATATTTTGAATATTAGATCATCAGAAATATGTTGAATTTTTAATTTTATTTAAGTGGAATATTTTATCAGAATCAAATTATTCAATACTCAAAATTTAATTTTGAATTAAAATATCTGTAAAAGTTTTGTCAGATATTTAATTTAAATTAAATTTTGAAGTAATTGAATATTATTTAAAATATCAAAATTATTTCAAGATTGACAAAACAGTTGATTTAATAAAAAATTGCTGACTTTAGAAAATTTTTATTCAGAATTGAAAACATATTAAATTAATGATATTAATTAAAATTGTTTTTGTTGGTGCGAGATATGTTAAATGCATATGTTTATTTAGTAAAAACTAATTTATTTTTGATAAGCTTTCGATTTATTACAATCATTTCTCAAATCAGGTTTTGATTTGAAAATGATTGTAATAAATCGAAAGCTTATCAAAAATTAGTTTACTAAATAAACATATGTATAATTAAAAATTTGTCAATTTGAAAATATTTCGATTTTGAAATAGCATTTCCATCAGTTTAAGTTATCCGAAAACAAATATCAACTTCAAAGAGAATTAAATTTCATACTTTTATCCTAAATCTTGAACTTTCCGACATAATCATTTTTAATTAAATGAGGTTCTCATTTTAAATTAGTTTAACATTATTACCCTATTTTTATTAAACAAAATTTTTACTATCTAAGAGAAATCCTATTTAAAACATAAAATAGAAATAAAAATTTCGAAAATTGGAAATTATAATAGGATTGTGAAAATGGTTGCCCTAATCTAATTTTTTTAAATATCAAAACATATGTTTTCTCAAAAAAGTTTTTGCGAAAAATTTTCATTAATTTTAAGCTTTTGTAAAAAATTATAACTTTGAAAAATTTTAATTAAATTTCAGCTGTTTCAATAAATATATAATTTTCGCAAAATATAAGCTAAATTTAATTTTTAAATATTAAAAAAAAATATATTTTAAATAAATTTATCTATGAACTAATAAATTTTCCATTTGTCAATCAAATCCATAAGTTTATTCAATTGTTAGAATTAAATTCATTTGCGGAATGCGAATTCTGAATTTTCATAAGTTCATACTTAATTTTTAGTTTGAAATTTAATTTGCCAAAAAAAATCAGCAATAAATTCCAAATTAAACTTCTAACTTGGAAGCTCCAAACCGAATAAATCGGTGGAGCTCCAAAGCCGATTTTCGGTCCGACTTTGAGCGCTTATATTGTGATAACTACACATCCGAATAATCTCCTTTAGACTCAAGTTAAAGCCGAAAGCCAAATGATGTATATTTGATAGATTAAAAAATATTATCTTAAAAGTTAGGAAAAGAGCGCCAAAAAAGACATTTTAGTTATGGTTACATGAAATCAGAAAAATTTCAGAAAATATTTTAACTTGACTAACAATGCAACCTTGGCTTTCAGTCCTGTTTTCCAATTTTAAATATCTTTCTCCGTTTCTCTAGCTCAACTTTTCACACTGATACGCGGCTGAAATGTTTGAAAAAATAATTATTTTGAGATACGTCGTCTTGATCCATGGATAAAAAGTTCAAAGGTCGTCTTGGTCCCTCTCGGCGTGATACTACAGGTGTAGCTCGAATATATAAAAAGTGAGACCAAGACGACGGCGACAATAATGGATCCCAGAATAGACAAGATTATAATCATAACTTCTTGGTCCCAGTGAATAAATTATGATCTTCTCGGGTTGGTAACTCTATATTATAAGCTGAATTTCGTCGGAACTTTAAATGAAATACATTATTTATTTTAACTCTTTCTTTTATTGATCTTCAATAATCTAGACTTTAATAAACTTAATAAAAAAGTTGACCAATAGATTTTAATCTGGACAATAGCGCGCAATATTCTTTTATTCGAACATAAATAAAGAATTTAGATGTTTTGTCGCTCGGCTTTGTGATATTAAGCTGCATACTTCCGGAAACACCGGTTCTCAATTAACGTGAGAGTCATGAGGCGTATTAGCAATTTCACAGATCCTTTTGGTATATCAAGTCTCGTTTCATTTAATAATTAAAAATGGACAACTTTGTTGTAGATCAACAGTCAAGAACTGATATAATGGTTCAAACTAATTTTCCAATTTAATTGATGTCATGAAGGGCAAAAATGGTATTGGATAAACTTTTTGTTTAAAAATTGGTCCGGATTATTTTTGGCCAATAAAAAACGCTGTACAAAGACGGTACCATCTTTTTGCGTGCAAAATTATCGAAACTCGTCTGGCTCTTGTGGCTGGTCGAAAAATTTTGAATATTTCAAATTTGAATCCAAATATGCTGAAATATTGAAAAAGAACACTGGATTTTCTGATACATCCTTCGCTGCTTCAATTCGTGTCAAGGTACAACTTGGAAAAATTTCTACATTACAAATGATGTGCTTTGTCAAAAACAAGATTCCGATGGTATCACCGATTTCAAACGATAAAGAAATGTCAGGAATTCGTGAAAAATATGCCGATTATGGACTCAACTTCTTGGGACAATAATCGATATCAACGAATTATACAGCGAACAAGAAATTTTCGATTGGAGGTTCTGTGCCAGAAAGAATACACGAAAATGAATACTTTAATAGGATACTTTTTCCCTTGAATCTGAAAATTTTATGCACCGTAAACTTTTGACTATTTTATTTGCCTGAATTTATACCGTATTTAAATTATGTTATTCGGCAGACGGAACCTTTTAGTGCATAAAAAATATTTCCGGGGTTATCAGGTCTACATTATAAGTGCCAATTATACGACGCTGATAAAACAGGACTCATTTACACCGCTTTCTGGTTTTTTTTACCAAACACAACGCACTAAAACCTACGAAAAAATGGTGGTCTGAACTAAAATAAATTTTTTTTCGAAGTTACTGGTGAAATTTGAGTCCAATAGGTTACATATTGATAATGAAAGCGCTGTTATTTCAAGTGTGAATAAACTTTTTCCTGAAACATCTATTATACTTGTTTATTTCACTTGAAAACAATTTTCAAAAAAAAGGACAGTATTGGGCTCAAAAATCGATCTCACAAAATTAATGAACTTTTGTCACAGTTAAGGTCTACTTTTTGGATTTGAACTGTGATTCTCAGCACAATTTAGCTAAATTTTTAAATGATATAATTAATGACTTCCATTTTTGGTACCCCTTGAAACCGAAAGAACTAATTTTTTTAAAATTTCTTAATTATTTTCGAACTAATTATCTACTAGGGACCAAAAATATTTTTTAGGTAAATTTCAAATTTCAAATGAGTTACTGGGGACTGGTACCCTCAACTTCCAAATAAGTCAGCGACTCTAAATGCAGTTTTAATAATATTTACAAAAGGGTTTATTAATAAAGGAACTTGTGTTGAGGGATCCACACTTTTTATTCTGACGAAGAGATAAACTCAGAATTTTTTAGATGGAAATAAAGCTCACAAAAAGAAAAAAACTGATTTGAAAAGATTTCAAGATTTGAAATTTATTTCTCAACCTTTTCTCAGTTTAATTTCGAATCCATTGAACCACTTTTACCCTGATTTTTTATCTGCCTGTTTTTTTGAAGCTATTTATAAATTTGCTAGGGTTGATGATCCAAATATCAATTTACTTTTGCTAATATTTTTTTTCTGCTAATTATCACCACAGATAATTACTTTTTAAATTTAATATTTCTAAAATTCAGTTATTTTCATAATCAAATAAAAGTTAAAAAAAATTCATTTATTTTAATCTTTAATTTATCAAGATTTTAAGCCAATTATTAAACCTGATTATTAACAAACAATCTGTTTTCGATTAAAAATACCTCGGCTAGATCAATATTCTAAATTGACAAACTATTTCCTAGTATTTTTTTTGTTCACTTTTTACTTAGAAAAAAGTCAAAAACTGTTTTTAAATGACCACCCTGTTAAAAGTTGGAGCAAGAGCACGGGGCCTTATTTTGAGTATGAAAAAATATTTTCGAATGATTGAATTAAAGCTGTCGGAAATCGAATCAAAAACCTAGGTAAAGAAAAAAAACGGCTGTGCGATGATTATACCAGCGGATATATAATAATCAAGCGTCTGTCATACTTAGCTGATCATTTTTATGATTAAATACATAGGTGCTGTTAAATTCAAAGTATTTAATATTTGATTTTTGATATTTAAAACACATTTAGAAACATAAAAGAAAATTAGAAAAAATGGCTATTTGACAAGAAGCTGATCTTGAGAATTTTTTTATTAAGATAATGAAACAGAGAGTTAAATTCTGACTCCGACGATGATCTGCTGAAGATGTTGAATTTAAATTTATGAAACTATATCGTAAACATTTACAATTTACAGAGAAACTAATATTATACTATTTGATAGATCAATCGGTAATTTTTGGACTTTTGTCCATTTAGACTCCAATGGAGTTAAAATTTCAAACGCCATAAGCCAATTTTCTGCTCTAAATTATTTAAGGAACACGTACTGGTACAAAAATTCTTATTTTAACTTTGTTTCGCATAAATCTGAAATGACAGCTATTGGTCACCTACTGTATATTTTGTTGTCAAACCCTACGTAATATCCTGTATTTTATGCCAACCTCAAAATTTTGTAGAATGAAATAAGATATTATTTCTTTTAAAAAAGTCTTTTGTTAAAGTCTAGAGTTTCTATTTTTCAGTTTTCGAGAGTATCACTCACAAAAAATAAAAAGAGTTCAGATAACAGTAAAGTGACCACTTACCTTAAAACTGATATCCTGAAAATTTTGAAAGTTCAACAGGATTAAAGGATCAGCGATGTAAACTTTTTTCGGCGAAATTGAGAAAAAAGTAAGATTAAAAAAATTTGAACCAATCATCGAAAAATTTTAAGTTCATTTTTGAATTCCTTGGCAAAAACTCTATTTGGTTGGCTCATTATTTGTTTACAGCTTTTTCTCTTATTTTGAGAGAGTCTAAAATTTCAAAGCCGATTAATCGTTCGGAGCTTCCAAGGGTTAATGAAATTTTAATTTGCTGTTCGAAATTTATTTTTTATAATTTCATCATTGAAAAATTTTCTATTGAACTTTTAAAAGAGGGAGAATAGCTATTAATGTAATCGCATAGGGTCAGACCAAGTTCAAATCGGCAATGAAAATATTTTTGTCAGCTTCTGATATGAGATTTTTCAACATTTAAAATCTTATCATTCCTGTCTGAAGCTGATACACTCCCAAATAGATCTATTGATCCACGTCTATATAATTTTTTTTCGTCGATTTAGTATAGTTCTCACATTTTCAGAATAACTTTTTTCACAGACACTACCCCCTTAAGTGAGCGCTCTAGTTAACTCTCAGCCGCCCGTGAGGCGCTGCAGCGCCTCATCGACTTTAGACGTTTTTCGACCCTTAGGGCCCCGTCGTCTTGCTCCAAATTTTAACAGGTGGTCATTTAAAATCAGTTTTTGACTCTTTTTTCTAAGTAAAAGTGAACAACAAAATACCTGGAAATATTTTGTCAATTTAAAATATTGGATCTAGCCGAAGTTATTTTTAATCGACAGCAGAGGTTTTGTTAATAATCAGGTTTAATAATTGGCTTAAAAATCTGAATAAATTACGGATAATGATTAAAATAAATTGAATTTTTTTTACTTTTTATTTGATTATGAAAATAAACAGTGAAATTCAAGGAATAATTATCTGTGGTTGATAATTAGCTGAAGAAAAAAAATTAGCAAAAGTAGAATTGATATTTGGATCATCAACCCTAGCAAATTTATAAATAGCTTCAAAAAACAGACAGATAAAAAATCAGCGTAAAAGTGGTTCAATGGGTTCGAAATTAAACCGAGAAAAATTTTAGAAATAAATTTTAAATCTTGAAATCTTTTCAAATCATTTTTTTTCTTTCGTGAGCTTTATTTCCATCTTAAAAAATTCTTAGTTTATCTCTTCGGTCAGAATAAAAAGTGTGAATGCCCTCAACACAAGTTCCTTTATTAGTAAAACCCCTTTTGTAAATATTAATTAAGAAACAGCATTTAGGGATTCACTGAGTTGATTTTGAAAGTTGAGGTCAGTCCCCAGTAATTCATTTGAAAATTTGAAATTGACAAAGAAATATTTTTGGTCTATAATGATTATTAGTCGAATAATAATTTAAGAATTTAAAAATTAGTTTTCGGTTTCAAGTGGGTACAATGAAGGCCATTAAGTTAATATTTTAAGAAAATTTAAGGCTAATTTGTGTGAAATTCATCAGTCAAATCCAAAAAAAGTATGCCTTGAAGCTGTGACAAAGTTATTTTAATTGTTAGATCGATTTTTTGGAGCCCAATACTGTCCATTTTTTTTGGAAAATGGTTTTCAATGGAATAAACAGTGTATAGCGTTTACCAGGAAAGTTTATTCACACTGAAATAACAGCGTTTCATTATAATTATGTAACTTATTGTGACTCAAAGATTACCAGTATCTTCGAAAAATTTCTTTAGTTAGACACATTTTTGTAGTTTAAGTGCGTTATTGTTTTGTAAGAATCCTACTGGCTGCTCGATAAGTGCTTCAAATTATATTGTTATTCAACTTATAGTCGATGAAGCAGAAGATAGAAGTGCTTTTTAGTCGTTTTCTTAGATTTCATCCCTAGGTAGTGTTTTTATCGAGCCCTGATTGAAACTATCAAAGACCGACGAGTACATTAATAACTTTCAGCTTTTTCAATCACTAATAAACAGAAAAAAAAACTTTCAGTGAAAGTGACGACAAAAAAGTTGCCAGATTCTTAAAATCTGAAACTTTATCATGAACTCAGCTTTAATTCTAACTTTTAGTACCCCGATGCAAGGACCATCGATCACTATCCTGGAACGAAATATTATCCCAGAATGGAAATCGCCGTTAAAAAATTAGACAAGTAAGTCCCGAACAACTTTATCTCTAGAGTCATAGAGAACCAGAAAACTGTGATAAGTCAGAAAAATGGGACGTTGTGATAACAGAACGCATGTCACCAAAAGTTGCAATTAAGCGCTAAGGAGAGGAGTTCGAGGTGGTTTCTATTTTTCAATCTTAAAGTTTCTGGTCGTTAAAACATCATCTATTTTTTTTATAACCTGTGCAGCTTATGGCAAATAAACGCATAAGTCTATGACAAATTATTAGATTGTACTTTCACAAATCTTCGGAGTAAAGTTTTATAATTATGAAAAAAATTGTGATTGCTGGTTTTTTGTATGTTTTTTATGGTTCATATATTTTGTTGAGAATTAAAACGAACAGAAAATTTTGTCGTAACACTTTTTATAAATGTTGTTGAAGATCAATTCATTTTCCGAATTAAAAAAACTCGTTAAATCATTTTACGAAAAAGATTTTTGATCTCTTATTTCTTTAGCAGCTTAAAATGCGTAGTTTGAATATTCAAATTATTAAGTTACAGTAATACACCTGAAAAAGTTGCAGTATTTTAATGCAAGAAATTAATTGATTTCATTTTTTAATCATTTGTAAAATTAATAACTGATTTTCGTAAAGCTCAAAATGTCTTATTTGAATTTCAAAATTTTTCAATTTATAAACAATATTCGGCATTAGAGGCTCACAATATGGACTTGGCGTAGATTTTAATGAGCGGGCACACCTTTCGGAGGCAAATTTGGGCTGATCAAACGACTTCTGCAGTTAAGCTCCCTCGTTGTTTTGTGGGCATTCGGCCAATACAGTATGTAAAAATTGTTCGAGAACAAACAAGGGAATTTCTCTGGATCAAGCTTTAATTTTGCGGGAATATTTCAATCAGAGAAAAAGGATTTGTTCTCGAAAAAATTTTTTACATACTGTATTATTTAACCAATTTTAAAAGTTGAAAGCACTAAAACGGCAGAATACTTTGGGCATATTTTTTGTTAAGAGAGGTTTTAAGTGCCCAAATAGCTGTTTGCATACTGCTTCGAACAGAAATAAAGCGACAATTAAGGAGCCTTGGACCCTTATTTAGCGTAATAAACGCCGAAGATTCAATCTGACTTGTACAGATTGAGTCTAAAAACAGGTTAACTACAGGAATGGCGTCCGAGCTAAATTAAATTTTCCCTTTGGGGCCCCCGGAAATACCGAGCAGGTCCGAGAAACCGAAATGATCTTTTTTTCCGTGCGATCCGATCCCGGTTTTTTAATCTGGTGATCCGCTCCGATAATTAAAATTTTGAAATGTGCTTTCCGAGAGATCCGAATCCGATCAATCTGATCACAATTCCGATCTGATCGGAATGTGATGGATCGGATACTTTTGTGCACGTGAAGCTATAGTCAAAATTAGCTCTTTAAAGGCGTGTTTTTTTATCTTAAATTTATGAAGGATTATATTATTACTAGATTTCAAATTTATTATGTTCAGAAATGACGGATAATTTACTTGAACCAGAATTCAAATTAATTTTTAACTACGTATACAAATATTACAAAAAAGGCGTTAATTTTTATCACGGATTTGAAAAATTATTTTTTTCAGAATTTATGAGAATCTTAAAAAGTTTTCTGAAAGTTTCCACAATTACAGGGAGGCCGATATGTCGAAAAACTACGCAATTTCACGATTTTCAGCTTAAATACTGAGTGTAATATGGGAATGTGCGAATCGTAAAGTCAGCTCTGGAACCTGTCGGATGCCTTCTGACCTACACCACTACTTTAAAGTAAGCGTTTCGCAAGATTTATTTTCATACAATAAAGTTCAGAAACTAAGAGTATAAAATTTTAATTTGAAGAACATTTACTTTTAAATGAAATATTAATAACTTAAATTTAGGGAAACAAAGCATTAAATTCAAAAAGTAATGCATCAGTTCTGTGGTTTATATGATAACAACTAATCATGCCGGTATAGTATTTTATAGTATACAGTATATATTAGAATACAAAAGATATGCAAATATATTTGAATAAATATTCAAAATTTTTATTTAATTTTTTTGAAAGACAAAATACTTGGATTTTCAAAAAGACAAATTTTTAGATGTCATCTAAAATATTTTAAATAAAATTAAGTGAACTCGAAAGTAATAAAAAATAAATGCCGAAATTTCTGAAAATCTATTTTTTTTGGTCACACTAAACCATTTACGTGACTAACTTATGGTGAAATACGAAATAAAGTTGCAGTTTGAGATGCTCCCGAGGGGTACAATGTTAAGAAGATCAGGTTTTTTTAACGTAGAGTAAGATTTCTAGAAAAGTCGAAATAAAACATCTTTTTGATAATATTCAATTTTACCCCAAAGTTTAGTGGTAAGACACAAATTTTAAACTTAAAGGTAAAATTTTATTTCGAAAATTATTTTGCATCACTAAATACTAAACTAACCCTACCTTGAATCCATAAGTAGACAATATCTCAGAAAAACTAAATAATCAACTAGATAATATAAGAGCTCAATTTTGGATGTATAATACTTGAAATTAAAATAAAGGTTTTTGATGATTTCGTCTTTACTTGAAAATCTGACAGATATTTAAATAATACAATGTGTACCTAAACCAAAGATTATAAAAACAATTTTGAGTATGTGCGGTATGTCATTATATGGTAATGGATAAAATATGCAGTTCATTTTACTATTATTTGTGGAATTCTTATCAGAATAAATAAAATGAGTGTTTGAGTTTGGCTCTTTCAGCGATAAATGAATTTTTTCAAAAAGAAAATTAATAAACACTATTCAAACGTAAAATAATATTTATAAATCGTTAACAAGCAACAACGGCTACTTTCAACTATCCCTTTCTGTGACAAGTCAAGTAGTGAAATATGATTTTAATACTGAAAAATATTTAAAATTTTTGGATAGAAACTCGAAGGCTTCTAGATCTAAAGAATATATCCGAAAAGAGTGGAGCTATAGTCAGTTATTACACAAGTACTAAGTTAGTGTACCACGCAAATCTATGAAATAGAAACGATACCAACATTCTGACAAGCTATTTCAAGAATTAACAGGCAAGGGCGATATACTGCAGCTAGGAAGATATAAGCTGTTATGGATTAAATAAAATTTGGCCCTTCTCAGGTGATAATTAATTGAGACTTCAAAGTTATAAACTTTAATAAAATTTTGTCAGGTTCAAATATTAATTTTTAACTATATCAAAACAACAAAAATTTGATTTGTAATATCTATAAGTTTGCCTCATCGATACCGCATCAGCTATTATTACAAAGATCAAAGTTTCTTTAAGCATAGAAATTTAAAATCGACTGGGCAGATGTAATTAAGTCACACAATGTCATATTGAGAACAGTTGACTTTTTCCATACCGGTCCATTATCAGGATCGTCAAATACAAGTTACAAGATGCCACACTAGCTCAGTGCGTAGATTTTTAGAGCGGGCACGCGCGCGTGCTTGCTAGAGGTTTGATGGTCTGCACTACACAGAATATAAGCTAAGGACCACTTTTAGTCACAGTTGCTGAAATGTCCGTCGGCATCTTCGAGGGCTTAACTGTTGCTGGGGAAGCGATCTGAGTAGGCAGAACCGTAGTTCTCTTCATAGATGCAGGTTTCAAATATATTTAAACTCTCGGAGCACGGGAGAAATGGTGATTATTAAATGTCATATAATATGAGAACATAACTGCGTAAGACTCCGCCGGGATATAAAACAGACTAAAAATATAAAGTCTTATAGGGTGAGTGGGAGATAGTAGCCTGATTAGATTTGTGTCTCTGTGTTCCAGGTCTCTTATGTCATCCGTGTCAACTAGTGAAAAGATGAATAATATCATAACATTTGAAACTAAACAGATAAAATCCTTCGCGCTCATTATCCCTAAACTTAACAGTAATTCTGGATCAAACGCCAATCTCCCTACCGCATCTGGGAGCCACCATCACTTTTTAAAAGTTTCTCTTAAAAAGAACCGCGCAGTCCCATTATGGTGCAAACGCATCACTTCGAATTTTATATATACAATTTTTTATTATTTTTTGTGTCATAGCTCCGAGTGATGAAAGCCATTTAAAATATATGTTCCATCAAAAGCGCTCTTGTTAATAAAAATTTTTTGCTTTACATGCGGAACAAAACACGCGAAAAAACCTATAAAATCCAAATTTGAAACTATGAGTCAGTTTGGAGGTCACTCAGGAGCAGAGAAAGGTCACTTTCTCTCTCTACCAACAGATAGAGAGATAAACAGATGTTACGAGGAATCACACAGCATCAGAAAGCAATCCAGCGACTTGTTTTAACAATTCTTAGAGCGCTTTTCTTCTCTTCTACATTTTGCTTCTGGCGTCTCATGGGAGCCAGTGTCAACCATCTGAATCATATTTTGGAGCCATATTGTTTGAAATGGTCAGTTTTGGGAAGCCTCAAGGCAAAGCATAATCACTATCCCTTACCAGTTGTAGAAGATACACTTTCGGCTCATACTGCACTGAAAGCACAAACAGTTGACTTGTATGAACAAATCTATAGAGAGTTTTTTATCGAAAGATTAATCTATGGAGGTCTCCTTTTGAAGGCAAGTTTCCAACTTTTACATTTTTGAGCTTAATTTTTGATCAATAATTAAAAGAAACTCAGAAAAAGAAGTCTTCAAATGAAATTATTTCCAGTAAATATACAAAACACTTTTAGAATTAGGTGCTATCTTTAACCATCGCTGTATGCGCGTCAAAATGAAAACAATATTTGGCGCTTTAATATGTGTAAATCATAAATAATAATAATTTAGATTTTGTTTTTGGCTTTTTTGGCCGCTGAAAGGGCAAAATTTCAAAACACAGCCGGCTCTTTGCATTTATCGTAAGGCTTTTCCGAGCGTTGACACAGGATAATAATATAATATAGATGTAAAGATTGTAGGTGAGTAGGCACTAATTGCACAGTGTGTCTACGTTAAGGAACATTATTAAAAGCGTAGTGTGAGGCGTAGGTGGGATTGTATCTAGATTACTGTGAAGTTAAAATTTACGCCAGTACAAGTGTTCGTTTGTTAGTCTACAATGTTGTTACCTGAATAATTTCAACCTTTATCTGCTCAGTGCGTTTTTTATGGCGGGGAAAGACCTATGGAGTAGGGTCTCAAAATCAGCGACTCACGACCCGCACCTCCCCATTAAAATAAATACTCACCCTGAGCGATAAGAATGGAGGTGGCGCAATCACAGTACACTGGTAGGCCTGCTTTTACGGGCTCTCACCGGACGAAAAATTATCTGGTCGAATACAAACCTATACTTACGTACAAGAAAGCTTTATGTCCATCTACGTTTGATTTTCTCTTTGACTACATTTGATCTGATTAATAACAATATTTCTTTCTTGCTCAGTTTTTTCATAAGGAATTCGTTTTTAGCCACTAAGCTTATATATCTATTTTCGAAGCTATGAGGATATTCCGGTGAAACGTGCATCTTCATTAACTTCTGTAAAAAAATTTTTAGCTGTATCTATATTGACTTTTTATTAGCTTTGAGACCTGATATTTTCCGAATAAAGAGACCAAAATTTACCTCAGGGATCTGGGATTATTTCGTTTATTCAATTTAGTATAAGAGCAAAGAAGATTTTTTTGTATCCACTAAAACACAATTGGCAAATAAGCATTTACCTACGGGTCAAGAGATGGGATTATTCAATTTGTTGTCTATAGGAAGTGGTAAGCTTGTGTAGTAAGAAATATATTGGTGACAAAATCGGCCGTTTTTTTGAGTATAAGTAGGCGTTAAGGCACCAATGTTCTATGCAAATCTCTGCTCTGAACTTTCTATTGTAAAAACGTGATCAAAAATATTAATTTATCAGGCACAATACAAATGTACAGGCCTAACCTGCTGCCATGTGTTATTAGAGGAGCCAATTTTATACTCACTACTCTAATTCATTTCAAACGTTTTTTTTGTAAGATTAATCTCTGGATAGATCCCACACAAAAATCTTGATTAAGTAATTTTCGACCCTAACTCTGTATTCTATAATCGTGTTTAGATTAATAATACTTTGTATTCATTTCCTGAGGTTATAGGAGTATACTTTTTTGGTACAGGAACATGTTGGTCCGACCTTTTTTTACAATGCTTTAAATGTAGATAGTCGATAAAATTTATGTGCTAAATAAATATATCAAAATTAACTTATACGTTATATTGTATGTGAAACTCATTAATTGTAGCATATTCTACACAAAAATAATTCAATAGTTTTTTGTCGGGCTAAATAAGGGTAAACAGTTTATTTTCAACATTAACTCGGAGACCGATTTCTCGCGCAATGTGGACATTTTCCGTTGTTCTTATTATTACATCTAAGCCTAGAACTTTTTATCTTATATAGTCGAGTCCAAGAATCCTAAAAACACATTGTCGTTATTCGTGTTGATTAAAAAGTCGCAGTCACGAGGAAGGACAGTTTGAGATCTTTTTGAAATATAATTTATGTTTATATTTATCAGCAACAGTTTCGCTGTATTGTCTTTAGTTTCACATATATTTTTGTTGCTATTAGAAAATTATTTGGATAAAAAACCTTATTTCACAGGCACTCATAGTTTAGATTTCATAGGTTTCCTTTGTGACTGAAAAATCTTGCAAATCACAATTCCTAAATTAATGCCTTAAGGGGGTGGTGTCGCTTTGGTACCTTTCACAACACGCCTGCAGAAACCAATCTAGGCGTAGTGCTGAAATTCTGAGGATACTGTTCTGTACGATTAGCCTTCGCTCGTAACGTTCCACGACTCTCAAAGTCAATCTTCGGTACCTTCAACCACCCTGGTGGTGAGTCTACTCTCGTACGAGCCTAAACCGGCCAGGATCGACATACAAGAGCGTCCTCAAAAATTAACAAGCAAGTAGCGAATAAATGAGAACCCAAAAGTTGATAGAAGGAATTTTCGATTTTATTTTCTTTAGAATCCTCACTTAACACGCCGACTTTTGCCAATTTTTTCAAACTTCAATACTCTATCTTCTTTTAGACGAATTGTTTAGAATGAGAGCATTTTTTTTCGACTAAGGTAGAAATATAATGCGGGTAAAAGTGATGAGAAAGAAATTTTGGAAATAACAATTCTAGAATCTAAAAAAATATGGACTAGTAAGTTAAAACCGGATATGGAAAAGTTCCGAAATAATTTCGTCCGTGAATGCGTAACAACCCAAGTAGCCAACCAAAATTGAACGCTGAGATTTTCAACTGATCAAAAAAGTTGGCTATCAGCTACATCAAAATTTTTAACCAATCCGCTTCAAAGGGGGTAGGCTGTCGTTATTTTTTGAGCCCCTTAATAGAAATTAATTTATGATAAATTAATATCGGTTATGACTAAATGACCCAAGGAATTCGTCATGGTGGCAAATTTATTTTTTTTCAAAACAATCAGAACAAATAAATCTAGAATTTTCAATAATTCGAGGTATTTTTTGGTGGTTGCTTTAACCCGACTGAAAACCGGTAATTTATTCCACCATGATATGACATTTTTTTATTGGGTGAAGTATGACCCACCGAAAACGATGCATACATTAATAAGATTATCGGAAG
>SCLH01000761.1:310168-320343 GCA_004367855.1 Oikopleura vanhoeffeni | reverse complement strand
TTAATGGGCTGAAATTGTTTTCCCTGAATTTAAAACGCTTAACGTATCAACGGTGCTGGTTTGACCCTATTCTTGCTGTTTCTCGTTATTTTCTTGTATATTTGGCAAAATACGGCAGAAATCGGCCGTCAAATCCTCATTTTCAAAATTATAAAGGTTTTTCGAAAATATGACCGAGATTTTTCATGAGTATTTTCGGTATGAATTTTGGACTCACATATCCAGTGGACATTCATCATAAAGCCAGAGTGATCCATCCAAAATTTTTGCGTTCCAGTGATGAGTCAGTCCAGGAACATACTTTTTCTTGAAAAGTGCAGTCAGTCGCGTAACGGGCCGGAGGCCCATTTTTGACTTGATCATAAGTTGGATTGAAATCCCAGACTTTAACGGTAGTCAGCTTCAAGTAGGAAATTTGAAGAATCACCTTCACTAAGAACTCAAGATATTGGTCCCGAGGGGAAATTATAAAATGAAATATTTCATGTTCTGCAGTGTCCAATAATTCCAGTGAGTGGTTCAAAATGGGGAGTTGCCAAACTTTTTTTTTTGAACATTTTGCACTTTTGCAAACTAAATCTAGGAAATTGAAGGCGAATTTAAGAAATTCCATTTTTGGATTTAAGGCAATATTTGACAGAATGCCAGTAGCATCATTTTTTTAATAGTAAATGACCCAAGTGAGAGTTATTACTCTTTAAGTGCCCCCAAAAGGACCTTTACGGTGGATCCATATTTCCACCAATACGGTCTGAAGCCGATCACTTCTTGGTGAGGAAATTATCACATCGTCAGAGGCGCCATTATGGCTGGTGATTGCCACCATTGTTTTATAAGAGGAATTTGAATTATCGAAAAGTTGAATAAATTTCGGTGACCGAGGTTTGCCGGTCATGTGACCATTGGATTGGTTGCGGTTATTAAGGCATTGAATTTCTGTTACGATTTTGATTTGCCGAAAAGTACCATAAAATATGTAAAAATTTCAGTTAAAAGAATCAACTCCCTTATAAGCCTATCAGAGGTATTTTTTAAAATTTTTGCTTAGTGAGTATACTTTACTTGAGAAATTCGATTTTTAAATTCCATAGAATTTAGGTGAGCATTTAAAATTTTATGTATGTCAAAATATGAAGGTAATGAGTTCCTTTGAATTTTTTATTGTCATGAGAAAACATGATAAGAATTGTATTCTGAAACTTTGAAAATGAGTTTATTGTCAAAATACTGAATTGTATAATCATAATTAAAAAGTTTTTTTTAAATTCAAAAGTATTTGTTAAAATTTGACTAAATTACTACGGTAATTATTGCCAGTTTCAGAAACGGGGACCGATTATGTAATATTATTAGTTCTATTGTACATTCATTGGTGTTTTGAAAAACGATAGAATTTTGATGAATGAACATAATTGAGGACGGTTGTCCAGAGTGATTAGTTAAACAGAAGTTACCAGGCCCGTCGGGCTCGCTAGGAATATCCACATCGCCCCTTTCAATAATTCCAGGCAAATTTACATTTCGATTCTCAGCTTGTTTTGATCTTTCCAAAATTACGCTCCTGAGTAAGACCAGAGGATGGGTGCACCGCAGCATTGACCATGAACTAATTTAAGAGATTAATTGAAATTTGGTAGAAATAATTTTTTTGGCATTTTCGCTTAATATTTCACAGTTAAACTAAATTGTCACTTCTGCATAGGCATGTGCGATAAATTTGAGGGAATAATGATTTTGGATATCAAGCACAAACTTGGACCGATATAAAAAATCGTTTTAAAATCATTAATGCCCCTCAGGCAGCGGAAAACCCCACAGCATAGGGTGGTTGTTGAAATTTGTCATGTCCCAATAAATAACTTAAGTTTAGTTTTTAGACGTTGTTTGAAGTTTTTTTTCAAAATTTGCCAGAACTTTCCACCTAGAAGCACTTTTTAGGGAAATGATTATGAATTTTGATAGTTTTTTATATGCAGCAAAAAATCTGCTTTTTATGAAGAAATTGTGGCAAAACTTTCCGCTTTGAATTTTTAGTGAAAAATGTTTTTGAAAGTTTTATGTTGGAGAAGAATTTCAGAGTAAAAATTGGCAGAAACTTTCACCTTAAAACACTTTAGTGATTAAGAGGTTTGGATTATTTGAGCTTATTTGGATTATTACAGTCAGCATGTTTTCAAACAATTTGCCCAGACTTTCCACCTTTATTAGTATTTGGTTGAGTTTTAAAGAGTATTGGTTACGTGAAGTTGATTTTTAGTAATTTCAAACTAAAAATTGGGCAGCACTTTTCACCTTTTTAGCGAGTTTTTAGTTATTAAGTTGCTATTAAAAAGACCCACCAGTGATATTTTGTTCAGAAGACTGTAAGTAGACTATAATTCTTATAGTATGAGAACGTAAATGGTCTGCACTTTTGCACAACCAGAGCCACATATGTTTTTTAATAACATGTTGACTCTATTGCAAAGCGTCCACCAAATTGAGGCTTGCAACGTGTGAGTCTGCCAACTGTGCAGAAAGAGAATTAGACAAGAGAAAAATGAAAAATTGAGATTTACAAAAAAATAAAAATGAACTAATGTAATTTTATCGAATATGTTTTATTAGTTTTTTGGATCAGAAATGAGAATGAATAATATTAACATCTTGAAATGTTCTGGAGGCGTGTTAATAGGACGGGATGTTTTGAAAGTTTCGGAATTAAAGTTGTAGTTTCTTCGTAAGCAGGAATAAACTCTCTAGATGTAGATCTATTTTTAAGAAAAAATAATGCATTTTTGGTACCAAAATTACTCGTTAATTTTTGTTAGGAAAAGAATTCGTCGAAAATTCAAATTTCGATTTTTTGTTGTGTTGCGAACAACGTTCAAAATGCGAAATGAAAATCGGGACAAGCGTTAAGGGAATGTGATAGATGTAAGAAGCGTAGGCTATTATAACTGAAGGTCTGAAAGTGTAGAAAAGTTTGATCGAAATCTTATCGAACGCTTAGAGGACATCTACGCCACGAAGTGGGAAACGTTATTCTTTGAAGAGGCATGTTTTTGGTTTTTAAAACGCTCTTGAGACATATACGCCATTTGGAAATTTTAGGAACGCCTCTTTAGACATATACGCCATTTAGAAATTTGGGAACCGCTCTTGGAGATTTATTCCATTTCGAAATTTGAGGAACGCTTTTTGGACATCTACGCTATTTTAAATTTTAGGAACGCTCTTTGGACATCTACGCATTTTTTAATTTAAGGGACGCTTTTTGGACATCGGGGATTAATTATTGCGATTTAATTCTGAGATTATTTTAGATTTATTGATGAGATTTGAAATTATTCTGAGAGTTTTTTCGAAGACATTTTTTTTAATTTTTTATTCTTATAAACAGACAGAAACAGAATATAAATAAGAGAAAAGTTGCAAAAATTGTATCATCAAGTTCTTCTTCCGTGGTTGCAGTTGACAAATATTAGTAGATAAAGTTGTTCAGACATGTGGATTTTTTTTTTGCGATTTAAGTATCATTTCTCACGCGATCTTCATGCAGAAGTAGTATCTTCAACGGTATTTAAACGATTCAAATAAGGACACAGTTTGTGTAGTTTCCATTTTGTTAATAAAAAATACATAACTTTCTATTAATATGTACTTAAAAACCCCAAGTGTTAATTATAATGCAGCTTTATTTTTATTAAAAAACCCCAATGTTAATGATATGCAGCTTTTATTAAAAAATCGGAAAATGAAATTCTTCTGATCTCCCGCTTCTTTGATTACCCCCTTAATTGGGAGCTAAATGTGCCACCGGGCGAAAGTATCGCTTGTCCTTAGGTGTGTAGCCGGTTGTTACGTAGCATGATGTGGTAAGCGCGGTTGAAATGACAAATGCTGGCGTTTTGGGACGACCCGGGAACGACCATACACATAATAATTCCTGTCTTAGAAATATCGTGGATAGAAAGTGTACATCTCTATTGAAAACACGCAAATAACTAGATTCAATTAAGTCCCTGGCGGCTGAAGGTAATGTTTAAAATGTCAATTGATACATGATTTTTTTCAAAATTTTGTAAAAATCCGAATTAATACGGATTTATAATATATTTGAGAAGAAAAAATATTCATGAAATAAGTTTTAAGAATTGAACTTCATTTTTAATTATTATACGGTTGAATATTTGAAATCAAAATATAATATAATCAGAAATAAACAAGTTACATTTTATGCTTAAGTTTCGACGTTCAATTGGTGCTAGAATCGGTAAATTTAAAGACATCGACCATAATGAAGAATTTACATACGAAAAAAGATCTTACAACCAATTTCTCTCAAACATTCTCTCTAAAATGTTCTCTCGGAAATTTCAACTAAACGATGAAACCCAGAATTTATAAAAAATGAATGTCAAAGAAATGACTGTCAATAAAATATTTTAATTAATATACAACTGTGAAATAAAGTGAAACTGTGCAATAAAGATGGTCTACATCGAATTTAATCTTGTCTTTGCTCTTTCACCCGAAAGTAATTTTCTGGAAAAGCAAAAACAAAAAAAAATTCTTTAACTTTGTAGTATTTGGAAATTCTAAATTTCAAATACACAATTTTGGTATATTGATGACCAACGCTCTGAGGACATCCAGGTAAGGGGAAATTCTCGACTGAAAAAAGTAAATCTTGGAAGCAGGAGTTTTGGTTTCATAACGCTCCGAGAACATCTGGGTCATATTGAAACTCTAGGAACGCACTAAGGACATATGGGCCATTTTGAAGCTTAGGGACACTCTGCGAACATTCGAGGCATTTTCAAATCTGAAACCGACTTTGTTAGCATCTTGATCATAATATTTCTGGGGAACGTTAAGAATATTTATCAATCATTTTGGAGTCTAATTTGAGAAAAAAAAATTCTGAACCAAAATTTTATTATATGGATCAACTGACCTCAGAGTACAAATCCTAACTATTTGAAAAATGCGAAATCTGAGCATTTCATTGGATGGTCCTTTCCTAATCTGACCAACTAAATCGGCCTATTCCGCAATCAATGGTTTTGATTGGGTTCGAATATCTTGCGTTGTTTGTATCATTCAAATACTTAAAATTTGTACTCTGAGGTCCGTTGATCCATATCACTTACGGCGAAATCCATAGTAGAAATCTCAATGAACAGAGAGAGAGATTGAAAAAATGAAGTTTATAAACCAAGTTCAAGTCTTATGGTATTTCCAAGCAATACTAGAATTTTTTAAACTTGGAAGCAGAAAATTATTTTCGCCACGATTTTCTCCATTATTTTTACAAACCTCCAAAATCATATTTGTACAGATTAAGGGTGTGGGGGACGATAATTGAGAGTTAATATAATACTTTTTGCTACACCTATTTTGTAGAAAAATTTCTGCCAAGTTTTTCACATATAAACCTTTTTTTAATTTTGAGATTTTTTCGAAGAAAAGTCGGTTTTTCGTGGGTTTAAATTAAAAGTTAAATTAAGTGTGACGATAATTGAGATTTCTCAGATAAATTTTTTGATTGCATTATTTTGTAGCGAATTTGTCACTGAGTTTTTTAACTCTCGGGATTTTTTCTGAATTTTTATTTTTTTTTCAAATAAAATAGGTTTTAGGAAATTTGTAGTTCAGAATTTCAACAAAAACATGAAATTCACAAGTCGTTCCTGAGATTTTGGAGATAACAATCGGAAAAAAGCTTCGATTCGGACCTTTCTCCAGACTTTGCGGTGAATTTGATGCACAAACTGAATTTTTTTTATATATTTTCAAGGAAGAGTTGGCTTTTGCGTGAGGCCCCCAAATAAGCTGTTTTGACCACTAGAGGCAAAATAAAAAAATAGGGTTTTTGATTGGAGATGCGCATCAATATTTGGAAGTTTAGTTGCAAATAACAAACAAAAGTGATGAGGAATGAATGAGGAGTAGGCTTTTAAGTGTTTTTAGAGACGCCTGCTAAAAACCATTTTCTGAGTGTAGGTTGAGGTATCAGATGCTCTTAATAGAACTGACAACTTTCTTTGAAGTTGTAACACGAATTTGAAGAAAAAAAAATATTTCCGAAGCCAGGTTTCTCAGAAACTTTACTTGAAAATGTGTAAAAAAGAGCTCAATTATCGTCCCTGACATTCTTGAGGGGGTACTGGTCGCTGGTTTTGTGAGACATTTGGGGCTTTGAAAATGGTCCGAATTGATTTGAGATGATAACCAAGTGTACTACCGACCAAATTATCAAAATTTTTTCGTCGAAATGTTGTGTTTTAACGATTTTTTTCTAAGTATTTTTTTCAAAATGAAGTTCAAAAATAACGTTTGCTATAATTTAACCACTTACACTTAAAAATTTCACCTTGAAGTGAGCCAACTTTCTGATCATTGTTTTCGTGGCTTTCTTTTGATACCATTTTCGAAAAAATCGAAGCACCTTTTTTTTCGGAAATTTTTTCAAGTGACCTTCAAACATTTATATTTTTACTTTGGGGTCGAAATTTGAAAAAAACCGCTTCCAGAGGTGTTTTTATTTGTTCTGTGCTAGTGTTTGCTGGAATTTGAGTGGATTCCAAAATATAACCCAGGAGGAGATAGATTTTTGGTGAAAAAATGCTAAAAATCGGTAGTTTTCTGCGATTTCTAGAAAACCTGCTTTCTAAATAAACCCTGGGAGGAGATAGATTCTGAAATTTGGTCGAGAGACACCTTGTACTGATAACGTATCTCAGAGTATATCGGAACAAAAAGTCATTGATCAATGATTTTAACCAGATTTAGGGTAGATCTACAACATGGCTAATCTTAATTATCCCATAGTTTCTCGCTTAAGCTGATTAATCATCCAGAAAAGTCAATTCCAGCGACCAGTACCTCCTTAACCCACATACTCAGCGCTGGCCATATCTGGCCAAAGTGACTTGCGAATCTCTTATTTGTTAATAAGTTAACTTTTTCCAAAAACATTTTTTATTTTCAAATGATTGGTGTTTTTTGAAATTCCTCATCTTTTGGCTTATTTATCTTTTCTTATCTTTTGTAGTTTCTTGAGATAAAGCCATGTTGTCGACCCGGAATCGGGGCCCTAAAAAATGGATTTTATGAACTTTGCCACCGTGATTTTAGGATTTTTTATGTGTCAAAAAATGAAAATAAAATATTCATAAATCAAATTTTTCTTCCTTTTTAATTTACACACATCAAATTTTTATTCGATTTTCTCTCGAAAAAGGTAATTTCTGCAAAAATATACTGATTATAAGTTATTTTTGTGCAAACAACAACTCATGTGTCCCTTAACCAATATATTGAAAATTGATACTGTTTACTTTTGAACACCTGGTAAAATCGGGACACAAAAAATGCGGCTTCACTAAATTTTTTTGTTATTTTTTTTTGTCGCACAAACTTGATAAAGTACTTATGACGTTGTTATTAAAGAGCCGAAAAATATCGCGAAAGGTCTGTTACGGTGGCAAATTATCGTCGTTTTTTTTCCATATTATATGACAAACTGATTTTCTTACCGTTTTTCTCAATCGAAGGTTTTGGTCAAATATTTTCTATTTACGATATCGTGTCAAAAGAAAATTATCGTAGAAACCGGAAAAATTATTATTTTAATTTTTTTTCTATCAAATACTTGTTGAAGCTATTGAATTAAAAGTTTATATTTCTGCTAACGTTAACTTGGATGAAAATATGATTTTTAAAGTCCAGGTGCCAGATTTGGCCACCGCTGAGTACGTCACTGTTCATAACTTCTGATATGGTGGGTTAAGGGGGTACTCAACGGTTTTTTAAATTCGGTTAGGGACATTATAACTTGCACCAAATAGCCTCAAGAAGGGACCAAAACGCATTTTCTGCTCTTATCATAAAAAAAAATTTGGAGATTTTTCTCAAAATTTTCGAGTTTTTTCAGATTTTTTAAGTATTTTTTTGAGAAAAAATACATAAACCTCAATTTTAATAAAAAACTCTTAAAATAAGTAAAAGTGAGTTGCACCTTTTTACTTCGGTTTTGCAGTAGCTTCAATTTGAGGGTATTTTCGGTACAATCAGATGAAAATAAATTTCTAGAAACTCAAAAAATTGCCTTCCGGTTGAACCAAAATGCAATTTTCTATTAATAGGAGCAATGATTAAATAAAAATTTTCACTCGAAATTGAGAAGACATGTGTCTACGAATTATATCAAATTAAAAAAAACGACTGAATCGATTTTCATAAAATTTCGTTTTAGTTTGAAATTTTCACGTTAACTTGATTCTGGAATATAAGGGAACAAAATTTCAACCTGATGTAAGCAAATTTTTTCTTCAGTAGACCATGAGCTTTCATTTGATGCTACTTTCAACTCGATACGATGAAATTTTTATTTATAGAAATTATGAAAATTGAGTTTCGGCTGAACTTATCTGCAATTTTCTATAAATAGGAGCGATGTTCAAGAAAAAATTTTCACTAGAAATTGAGAAGACATGTTCCTCCGAATAATACCTAATTTAAAAAAAAATCGAGCGAATCGTTTTTGAGAAAATTGAGCTACAAATTCTAAAATATCATAAAATGACGGTTTTTCATAATTCTAGAACAAGTCAGATCGAAATTTTTGCAAAATATTTTCGATAACTGTCGACGTAGTAGGAACCGATTTTCTTACAAACTTTCATCAATTGTTCCGCGATAAAAGACATTAAAGTCCAAAAGCAGTGTTCTAGAACTCTACTCCCACTTTCAAATATTGTTTTTTCTACTTATGGTCGGGAGCTAAAGGATAGATCTTCATTTTAGAGTTTTCAGAATTTCGATAATTTGTTTCGTTTCCTTCGGAGCCCCGATGTAAAATCTCAAAAACCGTTGAGTACCCCCTCTTAATTTAAGACCCAAAACAATCTTTGATTTCAACTCTCAAAATAATCATTAATTGCGGTATATAAAGTATGTGTTTTTTTACTTGCGAAATGAAAATTGTCATTTAGGTAATAACGGCCAATAAAAAATGGTAACTAGGTGGATTATATTTGTATACCCTTGGCATCGGCCATAGCTTGGCTTTCAAAATAAAATCCACCTAGTTTTCATTTTAAATTGGCCGTAATTACTTAAATGACAATTTTCATTTCGCAAGTAAAAAAAACACATACTGTATTGTAACTAGATTAATTAAATTTTGCAAAATGCGAGAATGTGATTGGGTCGCAACCAAAATTCAAGGCGATAATTTTGGCGTAGTCGGAAATTCGGTTGGTCGATTAGCTGCAAGTTTCCTGCGTTATTCGTACTGTGGTAAACATGCAATAATTCACACACAAAAAATAACTGATATCCATAAAGGCGGCCAAAGTGTCATTTCAGACGCGATTGATTTACATCCAAAAACTGAATATTTACATTTTGGCGCTCACAATGTAACATTGTGAGCCTCAAATTACCATTTCAGACAAATTGATACTTTATGCGGCCATATTTTTACTTTAGACACATCGGTGGATTTTGAATTCGGTCAGACCTTTTCAAATCAATATTATCAAATACTTGTTTGTGCTCCGAATGTTTGTCATGTTCAGACAAACGTAGGCAGAGTCCCAAGTTGAGTTTAAAATTTTTTGGATTTGGCTTCAGAATCATCAAAAAACAGTATTTGAAAGTACCCATACCGTATGGGCCATACCTTATTATAGGGTGTCTCGAAAGTAAAGTCATTAAAAAATTACTATTTTCGTCGGAAATTAAAAAAAAAGCTTATCTTTAACTATAGAGAAATGTGTGGGCGGAAAATATTCAATATGTTCTATGAAAATTTCTAGACCATGTTTTAAATGTTTTGAAAATTTTATTTTTGCATTTACAACAATAGAATTCTGACAATGTGTGTAATATCGACAGTGTCGATTCGACACACCCATATTTCAATTGTCTACATTTTTATTCGTTTATAAGAGAGTTTTTAACGCCTACGCAATTTTCATAGCAAAAGATAGGGGAAAAATTACCGACGAAAATTGTTCAACCCAAATTGAATAGCTGCAACTGCATTTATCAATTTAAATGTTCTTGCTTAACCCTTGTGAGCATATAAAAAAAGTTCCGCCAAGGCACCAGAGCCACAATTGTGGCTTTACTTTGAATGTTGTTCACAGAAAGCTTAAGGCAGTTGGAATTTTAATTTTGTC
>SCLH01000761.1:287475-301623 GCA_004367855.1 Oikopleura vanhoeffeni | reverse complement strand
TAAATCGTCTTTAAAATAAACACTCTAAAAACGCGCGTTTGGTACTTTAGGTGTCTAAATTACATTAAATTTTTTTTTTCTTATTTATTAATGAGAAGCTTCAAAAAATTGTCTCGACCACCATCGAAAATTTATATAATTTGATTTCATATGATTTCCACGTCTAAATCGAAAATTAAAATCTCCTAAAAAAGACGAAAAAAAACGAAATTTTAGCACATCGAAAGAAATATATATTTTATGAGTCAAATTTATTAAATTTTGCGTTAGTGAACGAGGTCGGGCGTACCAATTAGGCAAGGTCTCGGTGAAAATAATTATTCTATTAATTTTGATTAGAGCAGGGCTAAAAGTACATTCCGCGCAATAACCGTATTTTTATTCACACAAAGTATGATTCAGAGTATAAAGAAGAGCGGAAGAAAACAAAAATGTAGAACATGGTTGAAAGATAGTGAAAGTAGGCATTCCTGGATATTTTCTGCTAAGGTTCCAGAAAAATTAGTTTGGAAAATTTGACTACCAAGAAAGAAGGAAAATTTTCGAAATATTTCCAAAAAAGTTTCGATCAAAAATCTCAAAAAAAGTGTCATAATCATTTTCAAAAAGCATATACAAAATATGTGTCACCTACGCGCAAAGTTAAAGGTAGCCATATTGAAGATTACTGGTTTTGTTGATTTGAAACAAATAATGCAAAAAATATTTGAACACAATAAGTCATTTTTTTGATAATGTTCGGATCTTTTTTCAAAATTTCTCTTAATTTGTTGAATTCGGAAAGTTTTATTCGAACTCAAACTTTTCTTTAAAAGCAATAAATCAAAAATTATGTAGTTACAAAAGTTGCCTGGATTATGAAACATCATTTTGATGGTATATTGAGAACAATATTTAAACCCAGTAAAAAGTTTTTATCAAGAGCCCATATCCGCGGATATCCGTTTCTGTCAAAATGCACCGAGGCCCTTAATCAAATATGTCCTCGTTTTGATTCTTCGCTCTTGTTTATACTCTGAATCATACTTTTTTGAATGAAAATACGGTATGCACGAAATCTAGTTAAGCCCTCTTTAATCAAGAATTAAACAAAAATTATTTCACCGAAACTTGCTCAATTGGTAAGCCGACCCATACACCACGTAAAATTTAATAAATTAAACTCATGAAAATAAATATTTTTTTTGATGCGCTAAAATTTCATTTTTTTTCGTCTTTTTTCGGAAATTTTAATTTTCGATTTTGCCGTAGAAATCATATAAAATTTAATTATTTTAATTTTCAATGGTGGTCGAGACCATTTTTTGAAGTTTTTAATTAAGAAAAAAGAAAAAAAAACTTAATGTAATTTAGACACCTGTGATAGCAAACGCGCGTTTTTTGAGAGTTTTTTCAAAAAACGATTTATAAAGTTAAAATAATCGATCTATCAATTATACAAAATGAGTTCAAAAGTGACAACTTACATTTGAAAAAATTTTTAATCGAAAATTATGAACTGGCAAAAAGTTTCCCATCAAGACAAAAAAATTGAAAATGTGCAATTCTGTCAAAATGCACCGACCCCCTTAATTAGAGTTTATGTTCAATCTTGTTGTGAAATTTTGCAAGATTTTCAATTCGCTATATCAATTACGGGGTCCTCTGGTCATTATTAGCCACTTTTTCAGCCAAAATTTTTAAAAAATTCGGCTCTTAAAAACGACTTATTCGATTCCGTTCTTAGATAATTCAAACTTAGAACAAATATTCAGAAAAAAATAATTTTCAAATAATAGTCCGAATCAGACTATTGTTTCTCAAAAATTTCAACAAAAACTAATAATTAAAAAATTACAGTTATCTCAAGAAAAATTACAAAAAAAAGATCTGATGAAAACTTATTTATTTACCGTCTTATTCACTGGATAATTGTGCCCAGTTTGAGCTATTAAAAACTGAATCGGATGAGTCGTTTTCAACAACCGAATTGTGTAAAAATTTTGTCCGAAAAAGTGGCTAGAAATGACCAGAGGACCCCGTAATAGATATATCATACAAACAATATAATCATACAAACAATATAATCATACAAACAATATAATCAAAAACTAAATAAATCCAAAAATGAAAAATTAATTCGAAATAAAATCGTTGCAAAAAATACAATATAGACTTTCGTCAGAAAAACTGAGCTTGGCGGTTCTCACGAAAAGCCGAATTTGTTAGCGATCACAAGTGGTCAACAAAGTTGGGATTTTTTCGTATTTCATTTTAAAAAAGGGATATTTTTTGAACAAATGTAAATCGATAAGGTGAATGAAAATCGAACTGTCAATTTCGAGTGTCCTCGGAGTGACCAAAATAAAAACAAATTCCTAGTTTTTCCCTCGAGTTTGAATAATTAAAACCATAAAAATGAGACAAAACTGCCTGCTGTATTTGACTTGTGTAATATAAATTATGTTTTACACAAAACTTTCTTCATTTACCAACGAATTTGACCACAAAATAAAGCAATTTTAATATGCAATGTTGCTTTGTAAGCAAAATTATAGGGGTTATCTCTAACTGGAACACTTCTTCTAACTGGAACGCTTTTTTTAGGTCGGTAAGTGTTCCAGTNAGAGGTTGTGGACTGTAATTCAAAATTTCCTTAAAAAATTATAAAGCATACTTATGCCAAGTTCGTGTGAGATCGTATGCGAGCTCAAGAAGGGGCAGAACTTTGAAATTTTGACAAGGTGTTCTGGAACTCGCCGCATGGTGGTTACCAGGGTCGGCTAAAAATTATTCTGATTAATTTTTTTTGAAGATTAAGGATAGATCTGCCAAATGGCGTTTCTCAAAAGTTTCGAAGCAGTTTTGTATTTTGATAAAGTTAAGTACAAAGGTACATTTTTACGACCGCTACGCCCTTAATTTGAATCTTTTAATATGAAAAAATTCATTTTAAAAAATGATCATTTAATAAAAAATTAATGGAGCAAATTCAAGATTTTGCACATTTTTTCTGATTTAAAGTTCCATTGAATTTTGACACGGAATTGTCTGGTTTCGAAGTAGCCACTTTGAGTAACAGATAATATCTTATAGATCTCAATTTTAAAAATTTGGCTCTCAAACGCCATTTTTTGCTGTTTTGAATCAATGATCAAAAAATTTCAAGACAAGTTAACTTGACTTGATTATCAAGCCAAGGATTCTCTGGCTTGACTGGAGTCAAAATCTTTCTGGCTTGGCTAGATCGGGTCCCAAGTGCATATTGGTCCCAAGTCCGTCATCGTCCCAAGTGCATATTGGTCTCAAGTCCGGCATGGTCCCAAGTGCATACTGATCCCAAATGAGGCTTGGTCTCAAGTGCATTTTTGTCCCAAGTCCGTCATGGTCCCAAGTGCCGCACTGTAACTGACTTTAAAATTTTTGGTCCCAAGTGAGGCTTGATCCCAAGTGCATATTCGTTCATGCAAAGTTTATGCACCCGTGTGAGGCTAAAAAACACTCACGAAAAATTTGAGTTTGGCCCACGGTTCTCCCGGTCCGAACCCTTGCGATGATGAGTCAGTTCCAGGGTTTACGTTGTTTAGCAAATGAAGTTCAAAAAAGTTCATAATTTTGGTCACTCCGACCGCGCGCTCGGAGTGACCAATTTATTGAACCTTGAGACTGACCAAAATTTTGGTCACTCCGAGTGCGCGGTCGGAGTGACCCAAATAAAATCTCCCCTATCAAAATGGCTTGGAAAAAATAACAGGTGTGAAATGGGGTCAAGCACGGCGAACAAATTTTGGTCACTCCGAGTACCCCCTTAATTTCAACTGCATTTCTGTTTATTGTTAAGCTACAGCTAAATTACTAATTGATAAAATATTTATTGAGAGTCTCAATTTGATACTTTATCCAATTTTTTCATAAGAACAGATGGAACGTTAACTATTTGCAAAGACATAAGTGAGCAACAAATATATCGATTACGGGGGCTCCTGGTCCTTTTTTACTAGATTTTAAGCCAAAAATTTTAATCTAATTCAGCTTTTGCTAACGACTCATCCGATTGAATCCTTAGATANATATTTTGCACATTTTTTTTCTTGATTTTAGAGTTCCATGAATTTTGGACACGAAAAGTCTGGTTTTTCGAAGTGCCATTTGGAGTAACAAGATAAATATCATTTTTTATTTGATCTCAATTTTAAAAATTCGGCTCTCAAACGCCATTTTTTGCTGTTTTGAATCAATGATCAAAAAATTTCAAGACAAGTTTAACTTGAACTTGCATTATCAAGCCAAGGATTCCTTCTGGCTTGACTGGAGTCAAATCCTTTCTGGCTTGGCTTGGTTCGACTCAGCCAGTCACAGCCAATCCAGTGGTCGAGATCGGGTCTCAAGTGCATATTGTCCCAAGTCCGGTCATCGTCCCAAGTGCAATATTGGTCTTAAGTCCGGCATGGTCCCAAGTGCCATACTGATCCAAATGAGGCTTGGTCTAAGTGCAATTTTTGTCCCAGTCCGTCATGGTCCCAAGTGCCGCACTGTAATGACTTTTAAAATTCTTGGTCCCAAGTGAGCTGATCCAAGGTAATATTCGTTATGCAAAGTTTATGCACCCGTGTGAAGGTTAAAGAAACACTCACGAAAAATTTGAGTTTTGGCCCATGGTTTCCCGGTCCGACCCTGCCGATGTGTCAGTTCCAGGGTTACGTTGTTTAGCAAATAAGTTCAAAAAGTTTCATAATTTTTGGCACTCCGACCAGCGCGCTCGGAGTGACCAATTTATTGAAGCCTTGAGACTGACCAAAATTTTGGTCACTCCGAGTCGCGTCGAGTGATCAAAATAAATCTCCCCTATCAAAATGGCTTGGAAAAAAAAACAGGTGTGAATGGGGTCAAGCACGGCGAAACAATTTTGGGTCACTCGAGTACCCCTTAATTTCAACTGCATTTTCTGTTTATGTTAAGCTACAGCTAAATTTACTAATTGATAAAAATAATTTATTGAGAAGTCTCAATTTGATACTTTATTTCCAATTTTTTCAATAAGAACCAGATGGAGACGTTAACTATTTTGCAAAGACATAAGTGAGCAACAAATATATCGATTACGGGGGCTCCTGGTCCTTTTTTACTAATTTTAAAGCAAAAATTTTAATCTACATTCAGCTTTTTGCTAACGGACTCATCCGATTGAATCTTAGATAGCTAAAACAGAGCACAAATTATTGGTTAAGTTATTGAATTCAAAAAATTTGTCCGAATCCGACGATTGTTATCAATTTTTAAGAAAAACTGGTAATTTAACAATTTCAGTAATCTACGAAGAAAGATAAAATAAATTGATCCGATAAACTGATTTTTTTATTTTATTTTTCACAAGACATTTGTGCTCAGTTTGAGCTACTTAAGAATGTTATCAGATGAATTGTTTTCAAAAGCCGAATTAAATTAAAATATATTATTAGTGTTTTGTATCAGAGTGAGGACAAAACGCGGGTTTCTTCATATCCGGAAGTTTTTGGTTCTTTGAAAAGAAAAAGTTTCACTATTTACGATTATATGTTCAAAATTTAAAATGAAAAAATATTCTAATGCGTTCGGTGATCAATTAAGACCAAAATCTATGAATTCGGATTGCAAAGCAGCATTAATGTAAAGTGCAAAATTCATTCACGCGGAATTACAAATTAATTTGTGTCGAGTTCATGTTAGGAGATCTTGGGAGCGAAATTTACATGAAAAAGTAGGAAAAGCTAATTGTAATAAAAACAAAGCTATTTTTTCAAAAAAATTAACTTTCTTCATCCTCTGACACCCAAAACGCCATTCGGGGACGCTACGTTAGGCGCTTACCGGTATTACGGAAGAATTTAAAGTGTTTGCAACTTCACTGTTTTTTAGTCCTCGAGATTAAGGCTAGACTTAAACTTCAATGGTATTTTATTTTCATTTTGACTTTATTAACCCCGTCGAACAGTGACCTTCAATCTACGCAATTTATCGAATTCATTTGTGAAGAAATAAAATTTTACTGAAGGCGTCAGAACAAAAATTGTAAATGAAGCAGATTCAAAAAAATTTTCCTACAAAGTGACTTTCTCAGAAGTAACCTGCGATTTCTAATCTTTAATCTGCAGGTGTTTTTCGAAATAGCTCTGGATGTGAGGGGGTTGAATGGTGCGTCTCCAATTGATGATTTGAGTACGCCCTAGCTCTTGAGGAACCGGGAAGATGCTCATTTTATAGCTCGTAAAATTAAACTTGGATAAATATAACAATTTATGCTAAATATATCGATTATGTCTTGTGAAGCTTGATTTGAATCTTGAGGTGAAAAAAAGGACCAAAAGATAGCAAAAGAATTTTCATTCAAAATTTTGATTTTTTAAACGACAACTTATTGTTTAACAAAATTTCGGATAGATGGCAGCTATGTTATGATTTTAAAATTATTTAATGCCATAAATCTTTTTATTTTAGGTTTTGAACAGTGACTGAAGATTAATTTTGAGAGTTTTAATTTTGCCAGTGAAGCACCTCGGCATGATCACAACTATATTAAAATACAAAAAATATCTGGTCGGAAATTTGAAACAGGAGGGGAACGATATCGCCGGCCCTCTATTGCTAAATTTACCGAAAGAAACCTACGAAATTTCACGATTTTTAAGCTACAGGACTTTCAGTGCCAATATCGCCAAATGTACCGATATCACCAAATGTACCAATATCGCCGAAAATTCCCAATATCGTCGAATTTTTGAGGTTTATATCACAAATTACTTTGTAAGCGTCCTGAATGACGTCATTCTCATGATTGTATTTCTTAAATTTACTTTATTCAACTTTAATTTGATTGCGTATAGTGAGGTTTTAAATTCTACGAATTTTGGTGATTTACTTCAGTCGAACCTTACGCGTTTTTAGTTTTTTTACACAAATATGTTATTTCTGGTTCCATATCGCCGGATGTGCCTATATCGCCGAATATGCCAATGATTGATTAAATTAAAAAAACTTCAAAGAAGCCTCAGTCCATTCAATGAAAAATTTGATCCCTAACAATAATGTTTGCAACTCCCATGTCTGATAAATTCAGTAAAAAGTATAATGTTAAAAAATAAATACTCATTTTCCGAATAAATGTATAAAATATCAAAGTTCGTCTTATATACTGTGGAATTAATATTGGAATTCAATATAATAATTCCATGTTCAAATCCTAAATTGTGCATCGAATTTATGTCAATTTTTAGATAATAATTGAAATTAATGACCTATTCATCTTATTACATACTGGAGGTTTCAAGAAAGTTTCTTAAGCGGACAGACAAATTTGCGATTTTCAATATATTTCATACTAAGGATCAGGGGTCGGCACAATTGGATCGGATCGGAATCGGATCGGTGGATCGGTTTCCGATCCGATCCCGATCCGATCCAATATTTTCAAAAGGCGACCGATCCGATCCAATCTTTTCAAAACGCGACCGATCCGATCCCGATCCGATCCAATTTTTTCAATAGACGACCGATCCGATCTAATTTTTGTACGAGCCGATCCGATCCAAAGCCTCCGATCCGATCCGATTATTTTTTTTGAAAATTAACTGGATTTGGTAATTTTTTGGTGTCTTGGTTTTCTTGGTAATTTTATGGTTTAATTTGAAGCAGTTTTCAACACAAATATTTCAACGTGCTTCTTGAGGGGTGGTTAACGCAAATATGGACAAAAATGTGTATACATGCATTAATAAAACAGTATTATTAACTGTGTCTTTTCTTTTATAAGGACGCTTTTGAAAAATATTACCAGGATCCCATTAAAAACATGTTATAACCTCACATTTACTCACAAATTATTTGAATTTCCGAAAATTCTGGGAAAGGCAACAAAATAACAATTTTGTTAACATTATTAACAATTAAATATGGAATTGGGTTGCTGGATCTGTAATAAATCTAGGCTGTGAAATAATAATTTACTGTGATTTTCGTCTACAAAGACAATATTGGGAAAATATATGCTTGAAAACTTTATNGAAAATCCAAAAAAAAGTAGGAAAAAATATCTTCTGAACTACTAGTCGTATCAAATTTTTAAAACCATTACTAGAAAAAGAATTGCGAGCTCTATGACACATTTGAATTAAAAGTCTGTTGAATTATTATTTCTGTCTCGTTTTAAGGATTTAAAAAATCTCGCGTCCCCGAATGGCGTTTGGGTGTGAGGGGGTTAAGAGATAATGTAGATTAAAATTTTTTTGCGTTTTTCGATTATTTAACAAATATCAGTTTTAGTAAAGTAAACACATTTCAGTTTTGAAGCAGGCTTTATCAGCAGGCAAAATAATATTTGTTCATTGACTCGATCGGTGGGTTGCAGAACTTGACGTTTTCAATATATAAGATTGGTTCAGTTCTATTAAATTTCCGATCCGATCAGGTTTTTTGAATTCCTCATCTGATGAGGGGTTTTCATCCTATCAGATTTAACATCTTTGGTTTACATCCAGCACACAATTCTGATCAAGAGGATTTTTCGTCAAAGAATCATAAATAAGTTATATATAGTGACGTTTCGTCTTTGACGTATTCTTAATCAAAACGGTATTAATCACGTAAACGTGATCAAGCTTTTCAATTTTTGAGCTCAATAATTATTTAATAAGATATGAATTAATAAATTTTTGATCGGTACAAACGTAGCATAAAATTCAAGATCGCCTTTTTCTACGCGTTTTCAAATTTTTTTGAATTATCTTGGTTTTCAAATATCATATATTTATTTCAATTTAAAAATTGTATTTTATTTGACATTTTTTGCATCTTCAGAGTGAGAAGAAATCGAAAATTATAAGCAGAAATAGTTTTTTGTGTCGAAAAATATATGACTAGTCGGGCCTTAGTTTGGCTAAATTGTTGCCCAATTAGTTTATATTCAAGTAATTCCAGGATTTGCAGGTGTCCTTAGAAAACAAAGACAAACCAGTTTCATGATTTTGTGGTCTTCTTGAGTATTCAAAGAAGGATTTTGCATACAAATTAGTACGCTTTCAAATATTTTACGAGTATTATCGGTGAGTAGTTTTTTTTCAGCTATTGTAAATGGCTTTAAAAAAATTCTAACTTTTGTTCATCGGAGGCTGTATTATGATCAACGCCTAGTACGTCGTAAAATATTTGTTGGTATGTGAAGCAAGTTTGGATGTGTTTATGAATAAAAGAATTTTCATGCGTACGGTGATTTTTCATTCTAGTGTAAAGCATTTGTTGAGTTTCCCCTAGATATTTTTCCTCACAGTCACATATGTAATTATAACAGACACCGCAGTGTTGTAAATAACTTTTTTATGTTTTAGGCGAGAGTGAATTACACTATCGATTCTTATAGTAATAAATATGAGTTTCAGGCAGTAATTAGCTGTAGATAATATAATATACAGTATATTTATTAATTATTTTGTAAATTTTAGTTGCGATATTTGAACATCGTTGACTTGTGTACTGTAAAGAGAGAGTGTAATGTTCTGGGTCGAGATTTTTAAGTTCAGTTTGACGTTTTTCTGCGTAGCCGGATGTTTAGAAATTTCGATCTCGAACTCCAGTGATTTTTTTTGAGGATGTGTAGTGGGTATTGATTTTTTAAGTAAATTTGTTTATATCCCTTTATCACTTTTTGATTAGAATGAGTAGCCACAACGTTAAAATCACACGTTAAAAAGAGTAGTGGCTTCGCATTCTAACCAAAAAGTGATAAAGGGATATCAGAACGAGTCGGAACGAAGTGGAAAACATATGGAAAAAACTGCAAGCTGTATTTGATTTGTTTTATACACAAAATCTAACCAATGATTTTATTTCAAATTTAAGTTAGAAATAAGGATACTTCAATTTACAATCTAGCTATCTTAGCATAAGTAAAGGGATGAGCCCTGACGGGTACAAACTTCCTCACTGAAAAATGTTTTAAGGTGGTAATTTCCAACGATTAGGACGGGATAAAACACTCTTTTATCACAAATTGTGATATGTGCAAAATGGGAAGGGGTGTGTAGCGCTTTCGAGCCAATCATCCGACCAGGTGAAAGTTTCGAAGCAAAACTAACTTCAAAATTAGAAGTTCCATCAATTCGATGGTCCTGTGTTCGAATTTAAGACTCCACATATCCTATTACGAGGAAGGTAGATCAAAATTGCCTAGGTAAAAATACAAACCAATTGTGTGTTCAATTCAGGGATTTGATTGGTTGGTTGGCCCGTCTCACTCTCGTTTGTATTTGGTTTGTATTTTTACCTTGTAATTTTTACCTTGTAATTGGTTTGTATTTTTACATAGGCATTTTTGATCTACCTTCCTCGTAATAGGATATATTTTGTTATCTGTATTTTGGATTGTCGAATGAAAAACGACACATAAAAAGTACTGTATGTTATATTTTAGCAATCAAGAAAAGCTTCATAAATTATGGACCATAAGTTATGATCCATAATCCACTGGATTATATACACTTGGATTTGCTCGTGTTCATATATTCAGTAATTATGTTTTTGAAATTTTCATCATGTGACATGCGGTACAACTGTCACACTTGAATGTCCGAGGTTTGTCCAATTCTGTAAACTAGGTCATTTTGTAACATTTGAATAAAGTCAATCGATCAATTTTGGGGGCGTAGATTTCATAATAATAAATTTATGAAAAAAATTCTAATAAATTCTGAAATGACACTTTCTGATCGGTCAAAAATAAACAAATCACCATCAGAGATTTGAGGCTGCCAAAATTTTCGCCGTGATTTAATGATCAGAGCCATATATTTTATACAGCTAAGCCAGGGCTCTACGCTCTTTGAAGTGTAGGTTGAGAAATTGATTGTGAGAATTTGTTTCTTGTTCACACGGAAACCTAAGGGCGTTCAACTGAAAGTTTTTACACGCAGCTATAAATTTTGGAAGTTTTGATATTAGAAAAAAATTTCCTGACAATTATTTTTTAAACATCCAAGCTTAATACAGTAGCTCCAATCCACCTACGCATATCTCATAGTGGATATGAATCTACGTCACACCCTTACTCGGCTGTATATCCCCTTATGACACTTTTGTGCCAATCCCGGCTCTACTACTGAAAACCACACTACGTTTGCTAATCAGGGCCGGGATTGGCACAAAAGTGTGATACGAGGATATATTATCAGGTTTTTATCATATTTTGTCGATTAAATTCAATTAAAAGTACAAATTATCTCAAAAATCACATTTTAAGCAGTTTTCATCCAGAGTGTAAAATGTGCATGATTAAGAAAATTATTCTGCCTGACATTAAGAACTGATAATTATTCAGCTTTTGAACTAAAAATTTTAAAGATAAATGACTGCAATTGGGGTTTTCATGCAATAAGGGGGGCATTAAAGGGGTACTCTTCGCCATTTTTTTGCAACTTTGGATCATTTTAGAATTGCCCCAAAATTGTTTTTATGCGCAACATTAGTAATTCCAATAATTTTATTAGATTGGTGGTAATTTCGAAGTTGTATCTTCCCAAGAAAATACTTTTTTCCAAATTTGAAAATAAGTTGGCGGAATGTAAAAGTTCGAGTAGTTCGGATTTAAGGGGCTAGCGGTAGCATAATTGTACTTTTGTACGCCACTTAACCGGAATACTAAACTCTTTTGAAACTTGAGAATAACCATTTGGTAGATCTATCCTTAATCTTCAAAAATAATCCATCAGAATAATTTTTGGCGGACCCTAGTGACCACCATGTAACGAGTTCTAGAACAACCTAATCGAATTTCGTATCTCTTAGGCTTTTAGAGCTCGCATACAATTCTACTCAAACTTGGCATGAACCACAGAAACCATAATACTCGTTTTTTGTTGGAAATACATTTTTGAGTTTCGGACTATTTATTTCTAGAACTGCCAAAAACCGCCTGATTTCAAAATTTTCGCTCTTCAAAAGCCTGAGGATCCGAGATAAATTTCAGAATGAAGTATAAATTTGATAAAGATGGAGAAATAAGTTTAGGTTTTTTATTGGAAACAGAATTTCGAAATTTCCTGCTCAATTCTAGAAAATCGCATTTTAGTTAACCGGAAGTTAAAACTCGAAAAATTAAAGTCGTCGGATTCAGTCGAAAGTACCACCAAATTAAAGCTTGAGTTCCATTGATCGTCGAAAAATGGTTTTCAATGTTTTCAAAAAAAATTACTCAGAAAAATTCTGAAAAGAATGAAAATTTCGAACTTTTTTTAGGATTTTTTTCTGTTTTTTTAATTAGTTTATGCTTTTTGAGTGTTCTCTAGCAATTTCGTCCTATTTTTACACCCCGAAGTACCCTAAAAAGAGTGCGAACGCTATCCCCTTAAGTTAAATACAAAAATGCTAGTGATGACACCGTGTAATCAATACAAAAAATGAAGTAGACCGCAAGCTGTGGGACTTTCTTGCTAAACACAGAATGGTGAGAACTTTTCATCGATAATTACGGCAATTTTTCGTATTTAACTTTACTTTTTACAACAGTTTGGACCCCGAATATACATCAAATATACACCAAATGTACATTAACTGTTTTGTGAGGTACTTTCAAAAAGTTTGATTTGAAAAAGTGAATATATTGAAAATATTGATCAGGAGATGAATGATTTTAAGTCAGGTTAACTGGTGCTTTAAAAGGTTGGATTTTGACATTATAAATTATAATGTAGACAAAAGTTTTAATCAAGAGAAAACAAAATTGAAAAACAAAAGTCGGACGATCGAATCGGGGCCCTTCTGAAAGTAACACAGGAATTTGTCTTTAATATATTGATCGAAATTGAAGTTAATTAAGGAGTTTGATTGTAAGAACAATATTCCTTATGCCTTTCATTATAGTTTTCAGTCGGTTTGACTCGACTGAAGGAGTTAAGAGTAAAAAACTTGAGGCACTTTGTGAAAAAAATATTTATTATTTTAGAAAAGTTTGTTAAAAACAATGTAATACGATGAAATTTAAATAACAGGGAAAACGCAGCAAAACTACAAGATAATTATTGGCCTTTACAAAATTAAAAAAAAAAATTAAATTCAATTAATCCCCTTTTAATTTTTTTTTGGCACTTTCATTAAAAACTTTTGCTGTGTTTAAGAATGTTTGGATAATTTTCTTCAAGAAACTGGTAGGACCAGGGATCGGCATAGTTGTATCGTATCTAATCGTAATTTTCGGATCGTATCGTATCGGTTTTTTGCGATACGATACGATCTCATTTTTATTTTACCCCTCTAGATACGATACGATCCAGTTTAAATTTCGAGTCAATTGAAAAAGCGAAAAAAAAAGAGTTGACGCAACACGTTATTTATTTTAATTATTTGTTTTTTGGAATCACACAGAGAAATCTAGATGATGAATAATCATGAAAGTTGGCCATGCTACACAGAAAAAAAAAGGATCATTCTCAACCCAAAAAGTAAAAGAAATTTTGACTTTTTCAAGGTCAGCTAAAAAATAATTTGTGGCAGTTGATGTGCCCAGAGAGTTATGTTTGGGATAGCCAATAGCTGTTACTTATTGTCAAACCTACTTGATACACGTGATAGCTGCCATGTTTCAAAAAGCTGACCATTGGACGCTTGCCAAAAAATTCCTGTCTTTCGAAAATAATCGAGCTTACCACTCTATAGTAATGACGAAGAAAAAACGAAAATTTACTTCAATTCAAAGGGTTATCTACTGTATAAATGATGTTGATAAACTTTCTTCAAGGATTTTGCGGCCTCTGGTTTCTGATGTTTGACAAAGAAAACAAATTGTTACCTTTGTAAAATATCTTGTATATTAACGTTTACTGAGTCAAATATCAGTTTGAGATTCCAAGTTGATATTATCTACTTGTATATTTGTAGATTTTTTGTATTTCGTTTATTTGGTTTATTTTAAAGCTTTTTTCCGCAAAGTTCCAGAAACTGATGGATTTAACTGTTTAACATTAATGTTTTCTAACATATCGATATCTCTATTTTTTATGTGAAAATTTTGTTCTGTTTAAGGGAGTACTGGTCGCATTTAAAGACTCGGTCATGAAATTTTCCAGATAAGTTTTAAAATGTTTTTTTCTGAAAATATGGACAAAAATAAGTTGATCAGATGTCTTTTTATTTTCATTTGTCATAAAAAAA
>SCLH01000761.1:249835-282592 GCA_004367855.1 Oikopleura vanhoeffeni | reverse complement strand
ATTTTTCTTGAAAAAAAACTACACAGGTGAATATATATTCAGGTCATACGTTCCCTATATTAAAGAGATACGAAAAAATGTAATTTTGACCCCTTTTAAGGTGTCATATGACAAAAAAAAATTCTCACCAAAAAAAATTCTAGAAAAAGTTGTACAAAGTGTTGAAAAAATTGGCTTCGAAGAACATGGTGTTTTCTCAAGAACCGACGTTTCAAAATTTAAAAAAAACGGTGCAATTTCCCGGTATGCACCGGACATCCGTTGATAATCAAAAAATTCTGGTCATTTATTTTAATCCCTTGGCTGTTGGGTGCCGGAAATCGGAGTTTGTGATACCTCGTTCCGTTCTCAAATGGCTGGGGAAAAACTGGTGGGGGTCGTAAAAAAAATTACCTATCCTTAAGGATAACGCAAATATGATTAAACTCTGTACAAGGACCGTATTGATTCAACTCGTTTTCCAACACGATTTTCTTTAATCAAAAACAAAATTTAAATGATCAGAAATTGAAGATAAACGTACAGAAACTCAGGAACGGCCTGAGAACTTTCGTGCCTTTTCTTACAATATAATGGTTGTCAGTGATTAAATTTTTTTAAAATTTTAATCAGATGTTTTATATTTATTTAAAAATTGAAGCTATCACATAATTTTTTTGTTATAAATTCTTGGACGTTCAAAACCTCTCATTTAAAGGTACAAATAGTTTAAAACCCTCTCAAAAGGGGAGAATTAACCCTCTAAGGGGGTAAAGCAAAGCGATGTGGCAGATTGGACATTTTTTTCGGGATGATATGAAAAAGAAAAAAAAGTGAAAATTTTTATTTTATTTACTCTTAATAAAAGTGTTCATTCTTGCACAACGTTTTAATTTTTAAATCTGCTTACATACTTAAGGGGAGCTACTGGGTCGATTTTAATGGCCAAAAACAGGGTTTTCAAGCGCCGCTCAAATTGAAGTACTAGAAACCAAGCACGAAAACATATGTATTTCAGTTTTAGGAATAATTGAACATAATCTTCTTTCACAAAACAAATCAAGAGGCCTCTGTTGGCCGACCAATTAGGAACCCGACCTTCAAAAGTGGCACTAATTTTCACTTCAAAAAGCCTACTCCTCCTGAGTTTTTGAAAGATAGAGAATACTTTTATAGCTTTTATTGACCACAGAGAACGTGGGCAGAAACCGCTTAAATACTAGCTCCTCCCTGGATTTTGACGGCAGAAAACCTAAAAACTGGTATGTATACGATCCTTGAGGATACGCGCAAAACAGCCCCCTAGTTCGACAATTGGCAATTTTTGTATCTCGTCTTTTTGGATACCGCGATTCCAATTCTCAAGAAATTTCAAAAGTTTTGGAAAAAAAAATAACACTGAATAATGTTCAAATCGCGAATTGAAAATAAACCTTTTTTATGACAACATGAAAGTAAAAAGACATCTGATTAACTTATTTTTTGTCCATATTTTCAGAAAAATAAAACATTTTCAAACTAATCTGGAAAATTTCATGTCCGAAAGTATTAACATGCGACCAAGTACTCCTTAAGTATCTGTAAAAATATCAAAAAACCACTTTTTTTCATTATACTCCATTTCCAACTTGACCCGATGTGAAAATTAATTTTTGAAAGGCGAATATTTATTAATTTCAGGCATTTTCGAGTGTTATGCGCTAATAAGTGGGAAATCATTATCCATATAAATTTTTTCAATATGAAAGTTTTTTTTCCATGAAAAAACAGCTTTTAGGAAACAAAATTGACCTTCAATTGCGTTAAAAATATCAAAAAAATCTCCTGACTTTGAAAAGAAAAGTAGCCTATAAGTTATAGGGGCTATAACACGCGAACTTTAATGCAGATTTTTTTGAATTTGAATAAAAATTTCTATAAATTGCGTGCCAAATGGCACAAACCGGTGTCACAAGCAAAGCTGTCTGTAAATTACATCAAGTAGCTTCAGAAACGATAATTCGATTGGACCCCTTCCATAGTTTTGAAAATACGGAAACTCAAATAGAATACCAGAAATAACACAACTGATTCGGTCTGATTTCCAAGAAAGAAATTCAAAAAAACATTAATAAAAAATTAATAAGCGAAAAAATTTTCATAATATTTCCTAAAAAAAAGTCGACAAAAAATGAACAGATGAACATGTTTATGATTTAAACAGCAGTCAGAAAATAATCGGTACAACAAGTGCATGAAACAAGGTTGAAGTAGCTATGTCTTCATTTTTATTGACCAAATTTCAGAAAAAAAAAAAAAAAAAATTTGGGTGAAAAAAATGCGTGAAATTTTTATAAATATTTAGATTTTTTTCTGGAATTTTACGAATTCAAAAAATAAAAGTTCGAACTCACATCTTAACTTAAATACAGCGGCGCGTGTGGCCGTAATAGTTAGAAAGTCTCGCGCCCAAAAACCCTACCTATACGCGTAATTCTACACTATTACGCGACTTTCTAACTATACGCGCGACTTCTGGGAATGTGCTCTGATTGGTCAATTTGTTGCTAAAATCGAGGTCTACGAGCTTAATAATCAAAATGAAAAGTCGGAACACAAATTTTGAATCGATCGCTTTTGATGGAATAAAAAAAATTGGATAATTTTTATTTTTCCTGGCTAAAACGCGCCTATCTTTGTCTAGGACAACGTTTGAAAGCCTATCTTTTTCCCTAATAAACTATACGCCCGCACGCCACACCGGCGCCAGGAACGAATCAAATTTATTTTTCAAAGCGTAGGGTTTTGCGCCGAGGCCTTACGTAGGTTTTTATCGTGGGTTCCAAACTAATACGCCGTATAAAATACGTCGCACCGCCCGCTGTAGATAAAAATATTTTTGGGGTAACACATTTATTCTGGTCAGCTAACGATATAAGCACTAAAAAAATAAACCACTAATTATTTTCGTAAGGTTTTGGAGTTGTCGCTGCTACCACCGCCCTTAAATAATATGCGCGCTAAATCCTAATAGAATTGACAAAAGAAACCTTCAAATTTAATTTAAAATTATTTTCCGATGATCCGTTCAAAAGTTATTTTTCTTATTTTTGGGGCCAATTTCTCCTAAAACCTTCAATCGCTAATTATTACTGTATAGACAGGATTTTTTGAGGAGATCAGTATTTAGAGTTTAAGGGAAGTACTGGTCGCATTTTAGGGCCAAAAACAGGGTTTTCAGCGTCGACTTAAATGAAGTACTAGAACAGCACGGAACATAATGTATTTCAGTTTAAGGATATTGACATTAATCTGTTCCACAAAAAAATCGAAGGCCTCTGATGGCCGACCAATCATGAACGACTTTCAAAAGTGGCACTATTTTCACTTCAAAGCCTACTCCTCCCTGAGTTGTGAAGATGAGACTTTGTTTTTTACCACATAGAACGTGAAGCAGAACCCCATTCCGTCCAACTCAAAAAGTATATCATCCGGCCGCTTTAATAAGCAAAAAACTGTTTTGGGCGCTTAATTTTTGAGTGCTTCGGGGAAAATTCTACTCTCCCTGGATTTTGACGGCAGAAAACCTACTGGGTATGTATCGATATATAAGGATACGCGCAAAACCCAAGTTCTACAATTTCGCAATTTTTGTATCTCGTCTTTTTGGAAGACGCGATTCATTCCAGAAATTTCCAAAATTTTGAAAAAAAATCACACTTTGAAATATGTTCAAATCGCCGATAAAAAATACTTTTTTTAATGACAAATGAAAGATAAAAAGACATCCTGATACTTATTTTGTCCATATTTAAGAAAAAAAACATTAATAAAAAATAATCTGGAAAAATTTCCATGTCCGAGTCTTTAATGCGAACCAAGTACTCCTTTAAGAGAATCTTTCATTCAACTAATAATCACTCTACTATTGCTTAGAACTCTTGTTTCTTTTTACGTCGCGAGTGTTTTGGTTGTTTCTGCTTGACAAAAGGACTTTTTTCAGAAAAAATTATATTTCATTTTTTCATTTATAATCTGTTAGAAAACTTGTGAGTTTTAGCATGATGAGATTGAGTATAAAAAAATGAGGTTTTACCAATATAATGATACAGTAGGTGACCACTCAGTCTCATATCTTGTTGTACTCAAGCTCTACATCGTATTGGTTTTTACTAAAAATCGGTAAATCTGCAGAATGCCGCAAACAGATGCTTTATTTTATAAAATACCGCCGAGTAATCATGCTCACTGACGATGTTTTTATTGACTCAGGTTTTTGTTACGATTTCCGACAGCTTTATTCAATCATTCGAAAAATGTTTATTTTTCAAGAGCTTTTGTTCTGTTTCAAGAATATAAAGAGAGTTTACGAAGAACGGGAAAGATATTTAAAATCAAAAGAGGGGGCATTAGAAAGCTAAGGTTTTTGATTTATCCAATTTACAATTAAATTAGTGAAAAAAATTCCAGAAACTAAAAACGTCATTTTTGTTGTTTATTTATGTCTTTAATATTATTTTGTAATCTATTTAATTATTCATAAATTGTTGGGCCTTAACTGCTTATATAGAAATTTTGGAATAGATAAATCCATGTCTAGTTATCACAGTTGGTGATTCGAGGCTTTGGGTGCTCCACTGAATATGTTCTAAAACTATTTCTACTTAATTATAAATATTTCTCCGTAACCTTCATGACGGTAACATTATTAAAGGTTTTTTAAGTAACATATTTAACATTTTATTATATATTCTTTTTAATTATTAACACGCGTTGTGCCTGTGACGCATCTTCGCAGGATATTAATGGAAATACAATACTAAGGCTTCTAAAAAACATAATATAAAAATATGCGGGACAAAAGACCCGAGACATATTGACTTCAGAATATGGTTTAATTTGTTTTTTTTATCGCTTTATTGTTTTATTTTCACATTTTATTTGACTCGATATTGATTACAAAATGGTAAAACTTGCAAATAGATCTGGGCACAGGTTGGCCGCGTATAGTGAGGCCTGGCTGAGGAACGATAAGTAAGCCGATCGATTACCCTGTCGAAAATGGATGTCAATGGCTTTGTAACGTTTTTCCACGGGTTACAAAGCTTTTTTCAGACCAAATCGCTGAAATTGAGGGAGTAGCCACTAACACTCCTAAACTAAGCGACACAAACTAAGCAAAAGCTGGACTTTCGTAAAATTCTACTCTTGCTGGACTTACCTGATAACTAAAATTTCAAATTTTGAAACCAGATTTTTGTATATTTTTCTGACCAGTCTATTGATTTTAATTTACGGAAATAAATATGCAATCAATCGAAAGATTTATTTACTGAATTTTCTATTTGAATACTTCTTCCTAGCGATTTTTTATATTGTCGCATTCCCCCTATTTGAGCCTTTTGACCTGGTGTTGGCAAACTTCGATAGAATCAGATATACGCATTGATGATTGAAACTGATCGGCTCTGTTTTTTTCCGATCCATCAATTTTCTGCTCTGATTTAATCCGATTCTCAATTTTATTTTCACAGCACTGAGTCACGCAACTCGCTTGGTTCAATGCGTTTTCGAACATAACTTTATGAGTTTGATCCGGAAATGGGAGCAAATCTCTCCAAATGAACTTTGCTAGAAAACTATTTTTCGAAGATAATTTGTTCATCAAGTCTTAATTCGACCTTTACTTGTGAATGAGATATCAATAGGCGTACCGCGAAAATATCTGAGCGTGAAAAACACCTAAATCGAAACCGCGGTTTTTTGAAGTAATTCTTTTATTTTTCTCTTTTTGTTATTTTTCTCTCTATGCGTTAATTTTCAACGCCGGTTTTTTTTTACTGGAAGTAATAGACTGTGATAGTCTAGAAAAAGTTCCACGAGCTTTCTAATTTTGTTATTTTGCATATCCGAGTAAACCGCCGATTTATTTCATTAAATGGTATGACAATTCCACAGGGTTTTCTAATGTAAAAAACTGATCGCATTGATCTGGGTTTCCGTTAGCATTAAATGATTTTTGAGGCATTTTTTCCGACCAATCAAAGGCAGTGGTCAAAATTTCTGGATTTGAAGAATTGAAAGTTTTTTTTTAAATTTTTTGTTTAGCATTTTTACGAGAAACGTATAGTTCGCCTTAGGGGAACACGCGGCCAGCCTAATATCACTGATAGCTTCAACGACTTTTCATGAAAAGCGAGTGATCTGATTAATTTTGTGGACGCCTATGTCCGATTCTAATTAACTTTGATGTGAATTCGATCGGTCCAATCTGGTACAATTAAAAATTTCTCGTAGACAAACTGATCAGTTCCAGTTCGATTACACTGGATACCGCTGAAGAAATGCATACAAATAATCTGCTAGTTTATTATGTCTTCAATTAAAAATTGTATTTTTTGACCGTTTCGGTTATTCCATAATCATAAGTGAGAAGTAAATGAATTTGAATATAAGGAAAACTTTTTTGTTGAGAGCAGGTTTAACTAAATAGCAAAATATTTGCAGTTTTTTAGCAGATTTCAGAACGAGCCCTCGAGGTGCGCACAATTACTCAACTCCATCGAAAATCTTATCTGCTGACAGACGTATTCAAAGTGTTTTTCTGAGAAGCATTGTGACTATTCAAAATTTTAAGTGATCTTTTGTGTGTTTAGGTGGGGTTTTCCGGCTCCTAATGACTTCGAAATTTCCTAAGTTTTTATGCGGGCTATTTTTTTCATAAAGTTGATTTCCAAAGGAATAGTTGCTCTTTTGTGTACTGTGTCCTGGTCAACACCTAGTACATTAGAATGTATGTTTGATCGGAAGAGATATTTTGAATATGCCTGATAAAGAATGATGTGATTCTGTAGTTCTCGATGGTTTTTTAAATTCTACGAATGTAGAATTGTTGAGTTTTGCGCCAATATATGGACGCAAGTCACACTCAAATGATTTTATGCACAGATTACAATTTTGGAAATATTTTTCTGCGGTTTTTACACGGGGATGAATGAATGGTATCAAGGTTTTATTGTTGAAAAAACTATGCTCCAATTATAATTGGGTGAAAATCGGTGAACTTTATGCGTGTAAAATTCTACGCTACTGATGAGGCAAGGATCAGGGCATAGAAAATCCGAAAGAATAATTTATCTGAAAAATTCACTACCCTCTTAACTTGCTTAAGGTCAGAAAATCTGAAGAAGTCAAAAATAGAAATCAAATTTTGAAAAATTAATAAGCACCTCTACTTACATACACAAGCTCTCCGTGCTCAAATGTGGCCACTATTCATAAATATGTACGCCAATTACACCAATATAATTGGAGGATAGTTTTTTTAAACAAATAAAACTTGAATAATGTCATTCCCGCCGTTAAACGCAGAAAATAATATTAAATTTAGTAATCTGTGCTATAATACATTTTGTGAGGTGATGCGTCATCATATTGGCAAACTCAAACAAATTACTACATTCTAGATATAAACCATCCGAACTACAAGAATCAATCAGTTTATCAGCATATTCAAATATGCTCTTGGTATCAACACTCATTCTATAATGGTACTAGGTGTTGGACGCAGGACAACAGTACAAAAGGCAGAGACCTTGACTATCTTTGAAAGGTCACTTACTATCGGCAAAAATTTAGCGCATAAAAACTAGAAAAATGTTGAAGGCATGTTAATTTGCCCTGAAAAACCCCCACCTTAAACAACAGCAAAAAAAGATCACAAAATTTTAAAATATTTATGTCAATTCTCGATTTTCAGAAAAACTTTGAATACCAGGGCTGTTGTTTAGGGGTAATTGTGCGCACCTGAGGCTCCGATTCTGAAAACTGGATAAAAACTGTGCAATATTCGCTAATAGAGTTAAACCTGCTCTGCGAAAAACAAAAAAAGTTTTCCTTATATTCAAATTCAATTACTTCTACTTTATGATTATGGAATAAGACCGAAACGTCAAAAAATACAATTTTTTAATTGTAAACATAAATAAAGATTTTTGGCTACAAATCTGCTAGTTGATTTCGCAATCAGTTATGACTTTATTTTCTGCGTAGTTAATTTTTGGACCTCGAGTTTCGGAGATCTTTATTAATTATTATTATTTTGTTCATATCGCATTCACAGGGTATTGAACGGCTTTGGAATAATACTTCTACAGGTTAAGCAAGTATAGGTGCACAAGCTTTTTCATTTTATGTTAGATTTTGCGATAATACTAAAATTTTTACCTTCAAAGAGAAAGTAAAATTATACGCAACTTCAGAAGAATCGAATTATAACCCCTGCTACAATTACATCAAGTTTTCCAAAAATGGTATCAGAAGAAATGGAAGATTTACATATCACAGTAATTCTAAAAATTTAATAATATAAATTTTGTAGTAAAAAAGTCTTTGAAACAAGCTTTGAATATCACTATCAGGCACTATTATTAAAGAATGAAAATAGTTTGAATAAGAACGTTTTGACTTCAACTTAATGGTACACCTAATCTCATTTTTTGAAATATCTGATTGAGTTCAAATTTGGTAGGACAAAATTTAGCAACTAATTGATAGGGAACTGGTTTTTTATAGGAATAAATGTTATGTAAAATGGCATTTTTGAGTAACCTTGTGGGGTCAAAACTCATTCCCTTCTTTAAAGCCGTAGCATTAATTACCAATAATAATTTTGATGGTTGAAATTAGAGCTGTGATACAACACAGGTAATTTATTCTATATTTTGATTTGCTTCGTGTGGTTAAGAATCATGCTCTTTCGCATTCCGCTAACGTATAAGTTTCTAACTCATAGATCTGAATATTCAAATAAAGTGGTGGCAAAGTACTACGTTCAAATTCCGTGCATGAATCTGAAACAGAACGTAAATCTTAAAAATGTGAGTTGGATATTTCTATCGAAATAAAATCTACATATAAAAGATTAATCATATTTAACAAAATCAAAGATGTCCATAAAATTAATGTGCCAAACAAATTTACAGAAAAAAATGGCAAAAGTAATTGAGAATATTTCTCTAACAAATTCCTATTCAAAAAATCTGTCATATGTTAAATATCAAATTCTAGAATATTTAGAAAATTGAATTAGCCAGAATTAACGCGTCGTGAAAAATCTGCCAATTAAACTTTAAAAGTAATATTTTTTGTTTTTTCTACTTTTATCAGTATAAGTACTCTCAGCTTGAATGTCACAAAAATCAAAATTCGAAATAACCGGAATAACTTATTTATTCAAATAAAATCTTTTAAACCCTAAAAAAAATTCAAAAATTGGGGGTGGATGGTTTATAAATTTAGTGTTAGTGCAGAAAGAATGACCTAAAACTGCATCATAGGTCCTTCAAGTGTCTTTATTCGGGAAGGACAACCAAAGGTTTTATTTGGTCTAAATCAGAGTTGAAGTTCAATCAAACAGATCTGAATTTTTGCGTCCTTATTTGAAAATAATTTAATTGACTGTATTAAAAATATGCATAAAATTGACTTGCCAAATAAATACGAGAATAAAAAAAACTTAGGGAGTCAAATCTTGCATTTGCAAAGTTTATACAAATCCATAATTCATAATTTTTGAAAAAAATAATGCTTCCAGAATAAAATAAATACATCAGTTAAATGTATTTAGCCCTTGACGCATCAAAACTAATGATGGACTAATCGGTTTGATAAAAATTGGCAATCGAAGGTTTGTTGGTCTTTGGTGCACACAACGATCGAAAATCTATTGTGTGGTCAGCTTTCTGAATAAGAGAAACCTTGCAGACAATTGTCCAATTTACACGGTCTATTTTTAGTTTACCATATATAACAAAAATAGCGCCAAGTTTTCGCGCTGGACGAAAACATATTTTAAACTTAACGCAGATTTAAATATGAGTTTTGAGAACGGTTTGACTCAACCTTATGGACACCTAATCTCAAGTTTTCGAATTTTTTATTTAGGATTAAGATTTTTTTGATACTCTGGTAAGTGTACCTCTGAATTCAACGGATCAATTCTAGGTATCATGTCCTCGACTTACGGAAAAAAAATAAGCCCATATTTAAAAACATTATTCATCGAAAAGACTAGCGAGTTTATGCGCTTATTACTCCGGTGTTTTCGTAGTTTTTTTATTTATATCTTCTTCTCATTAAGCAGCATATTCTCATGCTCCGTCAAAAACTTAAAATTTTTCTCGATAAAATAACGTAAAGCGATTTTTAAATAAAATCGGCCTGCCTCAATCACTCAATGTCAACTTAATCTTTGATTTTTTTAAAAATAATCTACCTCAAACTAATAACTTTACGGAGAAGGTGTTTGACCTGAAATCGACAGGTGATTAATTTTTCACCTGATTTTTCGTTATACTAATATAGTAAATTTACCAAGAGCAAAATTTTCCCGCTTTTTCTGAGTAGTAATAATTGACTTTCAAGCCAAAGGCAATCAGCTGTTTTTGTTTGAGATTAAATTAAAATAAATAATTTTTTTTAAATTTATTTTTAGACGAAAATTTATGTCAGATCGAATATGTTGTTTGGAGTCGAAGCAATAAAATTTCCGAATTAGAAGGAAGAAATTAGTTGAGTGTTTAAAGATGGGTAATATGTACATAAAGTGAATCACAGTCTTCTTGTCTAAAATTAAAAACGGTTGAGCAGGACATCGATGTGACTGCCACTATTATCTCATAAGTTTTGCAAACAATTTTTCTTCTGTTGATTTGTGATGAAATAACCAATAACTCAAGCACTAGCTTAGCTAAAGTATTATAACGGCCTATAATAAGGAATAATTTTGGAACAAGTTGAGACCATAAAAAATCGAATTAATAAGCTATACGATTTTTATTTGAAATTTTATTGAATAATACATAGTATGGTATTCAATCACGGCCTAAGCATTTTTGTTGGCCATGTTTTTGCCAACATTGTTATATAATATATAGGTTATCTAACGACTCATATCCGATTGAGTTTTAGATTAAGATAGCTCAAACTGAGGCAGATATTTAGAAAATATAGATTGTAGAAAGATCCGAATCAAGATCATTGTGTCAAATTTCTAGACAAAACCTGATAATTTTAGTTATTAGGAAAATCTAAAAATTGTACGTTTTTCTTTTATTAACTTGATATTTGTGGCTTAGTTTGAGCTATCTAAGAACTAAATCGAATGAGACGTTCTGAAAAACTGAATTATAGAAACATTTGCGCTTAAATAAGTGGCAAAAATGCCCAGGGGCCGTAATCAATATAATATAACTTATTTAATAAATTAATAAACAGATATAATGAAAAAGTTTTGTTTTTGAATATTTTTCTAATGTCTAATGGTGATTTTTTTATACGTTATAGTCGAACTTACTCGAAAATATTATCATGACGGAACAATTTTTTCTGTATTTTCTCAACCTTCCGAATTTTGGATATAGATTCTATACATAGACTATGAACGTCATCTATAGCGCATTTTATTGGTTGCAATCGATTCAGCCAAGACTTAGTTTCACTTGGAATCGTAATAAAATTTTTGAATTATTTTTAACAAAAAAAACTGCATGCGTGCAGCAATCAGCAGGACAACCCCCTCAAATTGGACTGACATCTTTACGTGTTCTGTGCAAATTTAAGCTATTCGGAAATACGTCCAGGAGAGTAGATTTTGGAATTCACGAAAGGGTCTTCTTGTAACAATACTGGTAACTTTTAGTTTTATCGTCAAATAATCAGTGATGTACAATTTTTCCCCGTAAAAGCCAAGGATTAATCTGCTATGAAGTAATTTTCCGGTTTTTCTCATTAGGGGGACAAAAAGTCCTGTTGGAATTCTTCTTGAAAGTCAAAGCCACCACTCGCGTGTATAATTCAGCTATCACAGCTAAAGCCTCCCTATCATCCATCTCAAAATATATACATGTATGATATCACTGAATTGGTACACAGCGAGTGTAGTGCTTCGACTTCGGAAACAGAAAAGAAATTTAAACAGGATATCCCGGAATATGTCAAATCAGAATCCCTTATAAAAAAATATTAAGATTATAAAAGCTTGTTAGAATACTAATTTTTTCCAGAAACAATTTGAATCGATATTTAGTACCGTTCAAGCTTCGAATTGGTTTGTACAGAGCATATTGCAGAATCCAGCAGTTTTTGATAAGTATCAAGAGAGTTTTTTTCCAAAACGTGGCTATTAAACTTTTTCCCTGCCGTTGAACTAGATTTTCACAATTTGCATCATAGTTTGCCGTATCCTTTGGTGATATTACAAAAATACATGAACCGTTCAATAACCACTAAAGTAAGAAATCATATTTGCAATTTCAGTTCGGAACAGACCAAAAAATATAAACAAAAGGGTAACATTTTCAAAATATAATTCAAACTAAACCTTTTCTGGAAAATAAATTGTCAAGCAGGGGTGCCTGAGGTCATGACGAGATTACTAGTTAATAATACTACTTGTAGTGCCGCAATCAACCAATGAAGTGGTAAAAGCAAAGTCATTTGAATATGTTCGTTTGTCCAATACGGGGCTACCCAATTGCGTTGGTTATTTTTTGAGCGACAGCATTTTACTTTTAAAATATGTCAAATGAAACTTATACGCAGCAATTTTAGTTTGTTGTAAAAAACCCAGAACTTAATTATTGTTTTGGAAAACCGGATACATGCCTCGAATAAAGTGAACTAAAAATATCGGGTCAAAGGGAAACCTGACAAAACAATTGACTTTCATCATTTCGATATTTCGGACTAAATGTCAACATAGTGGGTAATGGATTTCTCGCATTCAATATTATAATCATTTGAAATAAAAGCATACATATCACGTGAATTTTAAGCTTTTTCACATGACGCCAGCCAAAAGTGAACGTTGGTAACTGTCCTACGTGCAGGTTTGAAATGTTTTCACTGTAAATTACTCAGAAAAATACTGAAAAATGAGTTTTTTTTTTAATTTTTTTTTTACTTAAAGTTCTTGTTTTCTCAGCGTATCCTAGCGATTCGGTGGAATTTAAACCTAAAAATTTCTTTTTTATAAAGCAATTTGGATTGAAATAAATTTTATTTCTGGTCAAAGCATAATGAATATATGAAATGGATGAAATGATAAGTGAAATAATACTAAAAAGGATATATCTGTTTCTTCAAACTGACGATCGAGGGTTGACCAATAAGGGTGATTGAAAATCAAGGATTAAATATGAACGTGAATATTGCGGTTACCAGAGAATCTTCTCCAAGCAACAAAATTATTTTTTAAGTTTTACAGTGGAAACAAGTTCATACTAAACTATTAATTATAAAAATAGGCAAATAGCAAATCATTGAAGTTTAGTATGACGCAAGTTTAAAATAATAAATGTATGGTTTTTTAAATTTTTGCACTTTTAAGTGGTACTGGAGGTAATTTCGCAGATTTTTTTTTCTTTAATCTTCAATTAAATGCCTTTTAATTCGTTTAAATTTTTTTTGTTTTTTTGATTGTAAGCAAATTGGCTGACTATAATTTTGAGCTAATAAAAATTGTAGTTAATAATGAAACTTTGCTTATTCGTCAGAATAGATCTGGGTATAAATTGAAAAATCATGTCTAAAGTCCTACGAAGGTAAATTTTGGCGAAATTCATGGTGCAAGGTTGAATAGTTCTGAAAAATTCAAGAAACCCGTTAGCTTCCCCTTTTTTTCGGTCCTTCCCAGGGAGGGAAGGGAAGGAGGGGAACGAAAGTGGGGAGGGGGAGAGGACGGAAACAGTCTGGGGACGTTCCTTTCTGTGGATTTTGTTTTTTTACGCTTCCGTTCTTGATTTTTGCTAACATCTGCCAATCAAAAAACGTTATTTCGCGGTTACTCGTCACATAAAAACATTTTGATCAAAGAAAGGAAGCAAATAATCTGACACCTTGTACATCTAAAAACGGATCTCTGAGGCTTTTTTTCGCGTTTGAAACTTATATTGAAAAAGCTCTTATTTGGTCTTATTTGGTCAAAGAATTAATATCCGGTGGTCTCAATGCGACAAAACGCAAGGTCAAACGCGAAAGGTGAATGCTTTAGGGATCAAATCTTTGATATACTTACACATTGATTTTCCACAAATAAAGAATCAAGTTTCCGAACCGTCCTAAATAACATTTTTAAAAATATTTTCTTAACCATTATTCAGCTATAAGTTTCGAACATCCAGTTACCCGTTGCCTCGAAGACGCCTTATTTAATTGAGAACGATTCGGGATATCAGATTCCTATTTTCAAAAAAATTGGCACGTTGAAAACGAAACTAATTTTGTTTATAATTGTTTTTAAACAAAATTCGTTCAAAAACAGAAGCACGCGATTCCGCTCTAATTATAAGCTTCGTCACTTAGAACATTACTTGAGGTAAAACAGATTAGAGAGTTAAAAATGAAAATATCATTGCTTGGATTTTTTAGCTGTCGACCGCTGAAGATTGCACCACATAGTTATGGGATAGAATCACATTTGATTGATAATGAAAACCGAGTACTGCTTTCACAAAATTTTTCCAAAAAAGTGTGACTCAGCCTGCTGTACTTAAGTTTGGGATCTAAACAAAAATTCTTCATTTTTTCAATCAGCTAAGACTTGTTTTTTTTTTGGATAAAAAACACACAGCGATTTCAAAATATAAAAGTGTTCTACACAAGTTTAAAATAAGATTTATTTCCTCAGGTTATTATTGAAATCAAACCTTGGTCTGGCTTATCTAGAAATTGCTTATAATGACCTCAATTGCGCTTGAAATAAGCTGAAATTGACACATACCGTATGTGACAATACGAAACTTGAAATTTTTGGGAAGAGCGGTTTTCGCGAAATCCCGAGAATGTGATAATAACTGGTAACAAAGCGGCAATGAAATAATTGGGCTCTGCTACAGAAGTTTTTAATTCAAGTTATATCCTATTCCTAGTACACTAATCATAATTGCCTAGGTAAAAATACAAACCAATTGTGGTGTCCAATTCAGGAGTTGGTTAGTTATAATTCTACTGTACTCGGAATAGGATATCAGAGTGGGAGAGGCCAGTTTAGGTGTGGTGGCCACCAGTGAGACGGGAAATTTTGATCAACGTGGCCACGCGTGGGAAAGTGCCATCTATTGCAAATCAGAAAAAACAAGCCGACATTGGTTGACGATCGATCAATACTCAAAAATACCCGGAAAATCGCACGTGCGAATTTGCGAGTATTTTTTGATTTAGCGTTTTGATTGGGTGACCAATAAGCGAAAGGTGCGTTTTTTCGAGTAACTTTGAATATCGATCCGACTTTAAACCAATCAACACGCAGCAAGGCGATCACTATTTTTTATTCAAAATTTAAATGATTGTTACTTTATGAATAAAATGCTTGAATAAATAATCCTAAATTTGAAATGATATAATTCGTGGTTAAGAGGCGTCAATCGATTATTATCCTGGTGAAGAATTAAAATATTTTCACAATTAAACGACAGTGTTAAATAAATTTATTTTTTTGAGAAATACCAATATTTGAAATAAAGTTCACTAAAATTGTTTGACCGATATTGCTCATGAAAATATTTTATCCTGGATATTGCTCCCTTCAAAACTCTCACAGGCCTTTTTAAATGCGCAAAAATAACTCTTCATAATTAATAAACTTCTTTGTCACTTTTTTCGCGCAATGAAAATTTCCGCCTTCCTCATAATAGTTGGTTTTTTAGTATGAGTTCGGGATTAGATCAAAAGGTGTGAAATATATTTCACAGCACTCTCAATATTATAAAAACTCATATTTTATCAACGTTTCGATTTATTATCATTCTCAAGATTGAACTTCAACTCTCAATATGTTCTATAGACTATAGTCCGATCTTAGTCACTATCCTGAAGATATGAAACACTTTATGTTATGCCAGAAAAATATATTTTATACTAGTCAAGATTTTTTATTTCGCCCGAAAAAATAAAAACCTCAGAGTAGGACATGTCAAACCAAACAGCGTAGGTTAAGACCATATTTTCTCGTCATTGTCCTTATAGCCGTAACCCACAGTACTGACATTTTTGGGCCAGATAACTTTACTATTTGAACATTACCAGAAATTTTGAGCCATAATATAACTGTTCAAGCGATGTGTCACTGCTTTTTCGATTTCCGATTTTTAACTGGTAATTTTGATGCTTTTTCCTGGTAAAAAACCGACAATTTTTAGTTAAGTTCCGGTAAAAGTGCTAGTGCAACAGCCCATGGACATTTATATTATGAACCAAAATATGAGAAAAATCGTATGTGCCTATTTCTCTTGACGTAAAACCTTGAAGCTGACCTCTGTTATTTGAAAAAATAAATTCAAAAGCGTGAAATTTTTGTGCAAAAGCAGCATTTACTATGCGCATCTCAAAATATTACAAGTATATCGTGAGTTCGTTGATTTTATAAATTTGAACAAAAGTTAAGTTGATATCTCAAAAACTCAGATAAATTTTGAAATTTCCTAATCTGTTTGCCGCAAATGAAATTATTGTCAGTCCCAAAACCGTGATCGAGACGCCACTTTTATTTTGCATTTGGACCTGAACATGCTTGAAACTTAGGAAACAGTCGTTAATTTTTAAACTCAATTTATTTTGCAGACTTTCCGAAAATGTATGAAATTTGTCACTTGGAACCTTGATCATTATAAAATTGGGGGATTCTTGTTTTTGTATTTTTCGGTTTCACTGTACTATTCACAAGTTTTGACGAAAATTTTAGTTTTCGTCTTTTTTACTATGCAATTTTCAAGAAAAATTGTGGCATACCTCGCTGGAAAATGATCGCGAAAAGTTGTTCTTTACGTTTAAAAAGTTTTTGGAATTCCACCTTTCCTAGTTTAGCCAGAAACCGCATCTAAAAATAAGCAAAACAGCGACAACCACTCCCTTAAAATACCACGCTTATAAATAAATAATGATTAATCCTTTTTATTTGTAAATCTGAAAAATATTTTAAATTTAAAAATCAGCAACTGTTACCTAATTTAAGCTAAACAAATGTCACATAATACGAAAATTACTTGTGAATATTGGAAACTTTATCACAGTTTCGCCAAAATCGAAAATTTTTTACGTGATGAAATCCTTAATAAGATAGATTAGACAGTTTACGTCTGCTTAGACCTTGTTGGCTCTAAATTACCCGTTTTGTCCGTTTAGACTAACTTCAAGTCGGATTTTCAGAAAAAATACGTATGTTTTGCCAATTTTGTCTGCGTTGCTGAAATCACAGTAAATACATTTTTGCGTATAAAATCGAACTTTTTTTACTTTCGTTAAATTCTCCCTTTAAGGACATTATCACCTACTTTATTCACTGAGATTAGAACTCAAAAAGGTGCTTAATTTATTATTTTTGCTGAACTCTCCCTATTCACTTTTCTGGACAAATCAGCCCATTATCCTGAAGATGTTAATTAAAGCGAAACGTTGAATTCTTAAATTTTTATATATTTCTACTGAATTTTTGAATAAACAACAGTAATTCGTAGAATTAAAGCTGATTCGTTTATTTAAAATGAATGGTCGGTCTCATGCCGCGCATTTAGGCTCTGGAACAGCCGGATGCAATAAGGGGGAAATCCATCAAATCTGCACCTGGGAATTCTCCAATTTAAATGACCACTTTTGGCGGTATTAAAATACTGTTATAAACGGGAAAAATATAACATATCTATCAAAAAATGATAATTGAAGTCCGTGAATCTCCGAATTCTAGTGGGATTTCCATAACTCCTCGACGTGACCAACCTAAATTTGAACAGAAATTTTCTTGCTATGATATAAGAGAAATTGTCGAGACTGCTTTCAGATACAAAAATGAGAAAGTTAAAGGGTTCATTCTAATGGCTATCAAGAGTTTTTATAAATCAAAATTTCCAGCAGAATACGCTGCGCACGAGAGATTTGGTGACTGGAGTAGTAGATGTTTTCTAAATCGATTTAAAGTAAATCGGTGGATGAAAAAATCAGAGAAGGATCCTGTGACGATCAATTTTTTGAGGGAAGCTGAAATTCGAAAAAATACGCCAATTAAAAAAATCGACCTTGGACCAATGGATAAACATGGTATAATTTTCCAATCAATTTCTTTGGAAGAAACATCAAAAAGCCCTCACATAGATGCAATTAAATGGTTTCACAGAAGATACCATCCTGGCGAATATAACAAATTCGAAATTTACAAAGATTGGCATCGGTGTTCGATAAAAAGAAATCTCGTTGGAAAATGGGTTAAAAAAATAAAGATCAACAAAATGCTTCCTCCGATTTTGCGCAAAAAAGCTCGAAAAAACCACCTAGAAAAAATTGAAAAAGGTAATAATATATAATAATAATTACATATTTTTTTCTCGTTTATTATTATCCGAAACGTTACAATTTTTAAGTAAAAAATGTATTCATAAGTTGATTTCACTTGACTGATTTCGTGTATTAAGACATTTTCAAAAGTAAATAGTTTCTGCAGAAAAAACAATATAATATTATATTTATTATAAAATACTTGAGAAATTTACTAATAATCCTATAAGTTATGCAAAAATTTACTTCACTAATTGATTTTTTAGTTCGAACAATTGTCAATCAACTTCGAGAAGGATTTATTGACGATCTAGCTGAAACCACGGAAATTACTTCAAGAAAAATCGCAGCGTTGGCAGAAATATCGCAGTCAAGTGCATACGTTATTTTGGTCAAAATACATGGTCCTTGGAGAAAAGTCGGCAAACAAGCTATACTCAACAATGCGACTAAAGAAAAAAGGGTTAAAATGGCCAAAACTTTACTCGAAAAAGCGGTCGAAATGTGGGGAACTGACTGGTTGCGGCATGTCATTTGGTCCGATGAGAGTTATATTGAGCTTTCTCCGAAATCACTTGGCCAAAGAGGTGCCTATGGGAAGAAAATGCATATACAAACGACCAAACATCCGATAAAAATTATGGTTTTCACGGCAATTAGCGCATCGGGTTTTATTTTTTGGAGAATTTTTCCGTATGGTAAAGACAGTGTTCGTTTAGATGGCAAAATGTACCATGACAAAATCCTAGTTCCTATGGTAGCGCAATTACGGGCAGAAAACAAGCTTCATGATCACATTTTCATGCAGGATGGAGCCCCCTGCCATACCTCTACAAAAAATCGAGAATATCTGCGTGGAAAATTCGAAAACAGACTTATTTCTTTAAAAGAAACAATCGAATGGTCTCCAAACTCTCCGGATTTGAATCCATTAGGTATTATATCTCAATTTTAAGAAGGGGGCTCTGTCTTGCATGAAAATGTAATCACGAAGCTCGTTTTTTCCGTTATTAGGCTACCATAGAAACTATGATTTTGCCTTGTTATAAAATATTTAACTCCTCTACCAATATATTTATTAATTATTTTAAGATTACAATATTTGGACGTTATTAAAAACCTTTGTCTGGCTTCAAAGACCAAAAAATGCTACACAATTGAGGGCCGCAATTCATGATTACCATTTGAAATTACAAAACGATCCCGAGGAGCAATATTTGGTACAACGAGCGATTGACGGATTTCCAAATAGACTAAAAACGGTTATTTATTATGAAGGGAAAAATACCGATTGTAAAAAGCGACGAATTATTGCAACCAAAGCTTGGTTAATGGCTGAATGGCCGAGAATTCCTTCCGTTTTATTATCGCATAATGACCAAGCAAATGCTTCGAAAAATTTCATGATGGTTAATTGGCCTAGCGTTACATCTGATTTGCAATCAGAAACTCAAGTGACTAATTCAAATGAATCAACAGACTTTATTGAATTGGAACTAATTGCGGATTTTGCTTCTCCTATTCGTGATATAACACCAATTTACTATTCATCGCCTATCCTACAAGAAAGATGGTTAACACTCAGAAACCAGAATGACATTCGAGGACGAAAACATGTTTCCAAAAAACAAATATTCCGACCCTGGAATTAAAATTTTATTTGAAAAAATATTATTGCTGTTAATTATTTACTGATTATGAGTTATAAATGATTTTGTCTATTTGTTCTTTCAAATAAAATGTTAAAACTTTTAAACAACTCGTTAAATTATTTGGCCCAAAGTGTTTATAAATAAGATTTAAAAAAAATCACGATATCATTCAGAATTGCAGCCTTGTAATTTTGGTACATTTTTAAGCCTTTGTTCTGACCTCCGAAAGTGAAATGCTACTGAACGAGCTCAAAACATTGTGAAAAATGTGTTTGAAATAAAATAAATTATTGAAAATACGGATTTTTTAACTAATTACTACAGTAGAGTGTGGTTACAAGGACAGGTTGAGTTTTAAAACTTTCCTTATAAAAGTCTGGCAAAATTTTTGGCTCAAAACTTGTCCTTTTAAAAGTCTGGCAGAAATTTTCGCTCCGACCTTGTCCTTTTAAAAAATACCTTTTTCCCCATAGTAAATTACAAATTTCCCCTTCGAGGTTGTCCTTTTAAACGGTCGCTGGCAGGATTTTTATCTAACCTTGTCGTAAGGGGTTGTCCTTTTAAGCACAAGTGTTTCTACTGTTGTAGAAATTTAATTATCATTTTGTATAATTTAAACAGTAGGAAAACTTCGATTGGACAATTAGAATCCGTCATTTTGTCTTATTAACAGCATTTTGGCAAAATAAAAACATCATTTTATCTTTTGAAATCACAAAAAATTTGCAATATGACTAAAATATCAATTATTTCTTGATTTACAATTATTTTTAATATATTAATGCATTTGAGGTTCGGTCGCCTGTCTTATGGCGTTGTCCTATTAAATTCCTCCTACTGTACCGTATAAACAGAAACGTTAATGGTTTTAGTCTTACATTATTGTGAATATTTAATGCTCCAGAAAAAAGCCATGAAAAAATTTTGTGATCAGTACACAAAAATTTAAAACATACGGATCTAACAAAATTTAACCCGCCGAAAATAACTGTCCTTATTAAATTAAGTGAACCGCGTTTCTATTAGAATTAAATCATTTTGTCGGAGATTTGTCAAATTGTTCCCAAAATAAGTATTGATTTTCAAGATCAGACCATTTTATCACCATTGGAGGAAACGTTGATAACCAAATCTTATGGCTTATGTGAATTCGTGCATGTAACCTTACATTTCATGAGATTGAAAAAATTTATGTTAGAAAGTCAATGAGAAAATCCTAAAATAAAATTTTAAAACTTTTGACGTTCCAAAAACGCTGAATAATAATTTAAATTATGAAAAATAGGAAGATGTGGGATTTTTAATGAAAGCAGCCCTTGTCATTTACAAATGATTTCTGTATTATGTACTGTATAGGGCAAACGCGCAAAAAATAGTTACTCGATAAAAGGGTCGCATGAATCTGAAATTTTTTGTCCTAGGACAGTTTTTGACACTGAAAATTTTGGGACAAAATTTTTTTTGCTCTTCCAAGGTCAATTCCCGCCAAACTAACAAAGGTGATATTTCAAAAACATTTTTCATTAACAGAACCAACCTTTGCGGTAATTTAGAATTTAACAGTAATCTGATACAATCTCACCTACGCCGACACCTACACTTTTAAAAAGCTTCTTAAAAAACCACGCAGTATTATTTTGAAGCATTTTTTCTGGTTTCTAAATTTTATCAAAAATTTAGGCTTAAAATGAAAAGTTGAGATGGCCCCCAAGAGACGCCGAATCAAAATTTCAAAAAAAACTCTCTAGTTCATTGTCAAACAAGTCTTGTGCTTTCAGATGCAGTATGAGTCAAAACTGTATCTCTCAAACTGGTGGAGGATATAGCTTTTGCCTGAGCCTCCCAAACTGACCATTTCAAAATTTTTGGTTTTTTCGCGTCTTTGTCCGCTGAAAGCAAAATATTAAAACAAAAGCGCTTTTGCATTATTTGTAAAGATTTTCCGGAGCCTGACACAAAAAAATAATAAAAAATGATGAAAATTGAAGGAGAAGGTACGAACTGCGTGTTTTTTAAGAAGCTTTTTAAATGCGTAGGTGGGATTGTATCAGATTACTGTTAAATTCAAAATTACCGCAAAGGTTGGTTCTGTTAGTGACAAATGTTTTTGGAATATCACTTTTGCTAGTTTGGCGGGAAATGGCCTCGGAAGAGACTCAAATTTGCGACACTCAAATCCGAAAAAAATAATATCGATGAAAAATATCAATATACATTTGCCTTTATTTTGAAAAGAAAACTTTGACCGCTCGAAACAGCGCCACCAAGTGGTCTGATCAAAAAATATTTTCGGCAAAAATTCTCTCCGTCAAAAACTGTCTTTGGTCCTAACTTTTCAGATTCCTAGGACTCTTTTGTCGGGTAGCTGATTTTTTGCGCGTTTGCCCTAATTATGTACCCAAGTTAATTTGTGATAAAATTTTTTTTTGTCTTTTTGTAGGTTAACTGGTAATTTATGTTTCAAACCGAAAATTCATAAGTTCTAATAACAGCTCTTTCATTTATTCGTGAAGAAAATCTTTTTTCAAAATTCTCATGTTTTGCCTCAGAAAAACCGGGTATTTCAAAAAGCGAATACCGGTGAACTAAATGACTTGATCTGAGACTAAAACTTTTCCGTATCACAAATTTACTTTGGTACATGATTCAAAAAACCGTTTGTCGATATTTTTATTGCCTTCGAGTTATAAGGCCGACAAGAATGGGTTCCTTAAAAAACAACTAAGGTAACTTTTTTTTAAAATCGAATAGTTAGAGATATCGGGAAACAATTTTTTGTATAAGCATTTGGGTAACTTTGCACGAGGAAACTTTTGGCAATATTTTTCTGACACCCATCTGGTAGAGTAAAGAGCTAAAATTCGAAAAATACCGGTTTTTGGCTTATTACCAATCAACCGGTCGAGGTCAGAAATCCATTAAAAATTTGTTCGGCTAAAATTTTTGGGCTATCAGATACAAAAAACCTTTTCCCGATATTTCTTACCGTTTAGTTTTCAGAGGGAGGTTCCCATTAAAAAACGTTACCTTACCTTTCTATCATGTAGCCAAGTCAATTTGTGACAAACTTTTCGTTTATTTTATAGTTAACCGGTAATTGATTATTTGAACCGAAAGTTCCGGTGTTCGAATCTCAGTAGTACTTTTTTCACTTTTATTTAATGGAAATGTATGTCTTATTGATAAAAATCGGTCTTTACTACTAGTATAGTTAGTATGTGGTTACGGATTACCAGAACTGTGAAAATAGCAATTTATTTATTAATGAAAGGAAAATATTTTACCGAAATTCTTACTGTATGTTTAGGCCTCCCGAGCAAAAAATGAGCACCCGATTAAAAGGTCCTATGAGTTTGAAAACTTCAGATCTAGGACAGTTTTTGACGGTTAAAATTTTGATCAAAAATTTTTTGGGCTCCGACCACTCGGTGGCGCTGTTTGAGGTGCTCAAAAACCGGGTTTTTAGACTTTTCAAAATAAAGGCAATTGCATATCGGAATTTTTCATTTTAAGTATTTTTGCTCGGGAGGCCTATGTATGTTTGCCTCAGAAAAACCAGTAATTACAACTGTTACCGGTGAACCGTTGGACTTGGAAAAAACAAAAAGGTTTTCATGTCACAATTCTACTTGGCTACATGTAGGGCGTCACAGGTCGAGACCAAAATAGAGACTTAAGGGTATCTGAAAATCCGAGGGAGCCACTCCTCGTCATTTTTCCAAAAATTTTCAAAATAGATTTTAATTTTTAAAAAAATTCCACGTCGAACTTGTTACCATGAAATCATTTCATTCATGAAAAAGTAAGGTTAAACACAATAACTCACCAAGTCATAAATTTTTCTTATCAGCGTTTTCTTGATCTCCGCGCTCAAAAATGATCTCTCCAGGAAATATCTGATTTTTTTCTGACCAAACTCTTTAAACTCCCATCTCCAAATTTCATTTCAGCCAGCCAANGGGCATGTTATAACTGCTCTCCAGGCAAAAATTTTGCAAACATGACAAAAAAAATTTTCTCAAGAAAAAAGTCATCAATTTAATTTAAAAGTGGTGATTTTACGCCCTTAATACTCGAATTTTCTCAGGATGATAATTTTGTCTCAAAATAAACCTCATTTTGAAATCGTAGTATTTCTTTTAAATTCTAGATTTGTATATGGCAAGTACTACTATTAGATATCCTAGAAACTTAAAACATGTTTTTTTGAAATCCTGAGACAATTTGAGTATAAAGGGAGTATAATCACCTTTTTTAAATTATATCAATGACTTTTTTCTTGAGATAATTTTTTTTGTCATTTTTGTCATTTTTTTTCCAACATTTCAAAATAAAATAATTCTAGAAATAATTATTTGAGAATATTTTTGCTCGGTCATACGCTAGTTGAGGATCTGGAAATTTGATGGGCAACACTATTTGATCTCAAGTTCAACACCGCCTAGTGGAGAGCGTTAGAAAAAATGAAAAATATGTTTTTTTTCAGTTTTTTTCAGGTTATTTACTGTACCAGATGACAAGAATTTTTTTCGCTCGGGCATACGCTAGATTCACTAAATCTTTAGTCACAACGAAAATAATTAGTAATTTGGGCTTGCAGGTTAGCCTTGAGAGCAGTGATAACATGCCCTAGAATTTGCACTTCAACGCCACCTGGTGAGCAAACCAGTGATCGAAAAAGTCTAAGACTAAGCTGATTCTTATTGTTCTGGCCGAATTAGTAGGGAGAAAATTTTTAAGGAAAATCTATTTGCGTACATAACCCCCTTAACTCGTAGACTCGATTTTAGCCAACGCGTTGCCACACACCATTTAATCGCATTTTACGACGCTTAATCATTAATGACAAGATCAGTTATAAAGTTATCGATAAACTTTGAAACAAAATGACGTTTGTGCGTTTTTTTTGAAAATTTTTACAGTATTACAGACAGTATTACAGTATTACAGTAATTTACAGTACTTATNAAATTGTAAAAATCGGCGTTCAAAAGTGATTTTAGAAAATTCAAGAGCGAAATTCAAAAAAATAACTCCAACATATTAGTAACCTCACTCTTCCCGTACTCTGTTGAAATTTTCAGACGCTTTGTATGTGGGGTCTAAAAGAAGATAGATTTTAAAAAAACCGTTTAGTGCTCTAGAATAGACTCACCACCAGGTGGTGTGATGTACCAAGATTGACTTTGAGATGTGTAATCGTTAGACGAAGGCTAGATCTACAAACGAGTATCCTCAGAATTTTCACAACTACCCTAGATTTGTTCTGAGGCGTGATTGAAAGGTACCAAAAAGCGACACCTACCCCCTTAAGTTGGAAATATGGCAAATTTTTTTGCCTTCAATTTCATAATATTAAAAGCTTTTGACGATAATAGGAGGAGGCGCTAAAGCGCAAAAATCATTTTAAATTCGTATTTCGCTACCGATTGACCATAATTTCTGCATGCTCTAATTAAATTTTTTCTTCGTAATCAAATTATCTGTCGTTTGGTAGTGATTTTGAGTCAGTACGACAGACAAAACAATTACAGTTAATCTGATTTCGGACACGCTATATCCTTTTTCCAACGGAACTCCATCTCAAAAACGTTCACTATCTCTATAGGCTATATGAGACATGCAATACTTTTAGAAAAATACGTTCTGTGAAATATATCCTTTTGACAACGGAACTCCATCTCAAGAACGGTAACTTAGACTATAGCGCGTGTTCGAATTCCACTAATGTTGTCTTAGTGATTGTCTTGAGTCTGATTATAGGCAACGGTGCTTGATATTGGGACCACTAAATTTGATCGGTGTGTAATCACTCAAGCAATCACTTAGTCATCATTAGTGAGATTCGAACTCGCACTATAGAGATAGTTAACGTTCTTGAGATGGAGTTCCGTTGTCAAAAGGATATATTTCACAGAACGTATTTTTCTAAAAGTATTGCATGTCTCATACATGGAATTTTAACGGTTATTTCATCAGTGAAGGGCCTAACATTTATGTGATGAGTGGTTAATGAACGCCCGCTGTGAATTGATCAATCATGTTTCTTTCATTCATTTCAGTCAAGATTGTTTTTCTCGATCAAAAAATTTACATACTGTAATTTGAACGAACAAACGCTTCGAGGCTGACCCACTTTGTGCGCAATAGCTCAACTCAGCACATTTAATTTGTGACCACCTTGTGTTCGAAATAAGAAAAAATAAATAATTTTCTTGTTTTGTAAATTTTTAGAGCTTATTTCGAGCAGGAGTCAGCAAATTTTTTGAAAATGGCCGCTCCGCTCTGAAACAGTTTTTAAGCTATTTAGATATAATCTTATACGAAATTTGGACCAAGGTTCACTATTAAAAATGTTGCCTAGTGGTTTGAGTTGAGAAATTATACGAGATCTTGTGAATTGACCTGGAAGAGTGAAGTAAAGCAGAGTCTGCCTATCCCTGATTTTGAGAGAATCTGAAAAGTTTTGATTTCGAAGAGCCAAGGCGATCATCTTCTAAATTTTGAATTTTCTTGAATTGTTATGATAACAACTTCTTCCGATATATCATTTTCCCAACGGAACTCCATCATAAAAACGTTTACTATCTCTATAGCGCGTGTTCGAATCCCACTGATGTTGTCTAAGTGATTGTCTTAGTCAGGCTTGTAAAAGGGATGAGTTTTGCGTGGGATTTCCATCCCTTTTTTGTGTAGGTTGAAGCAAAATATAGGGGAAAAATGGGGATGGAAATAGAAAATCCGGTTGGGGATGCATCCCTTACAAGCCTGGTCTGAGTGATTGCTTGAGTGATTAAACACCGATAAAATTTAGCGGTCCCATTATCAAGACTCTTGTCTATAATAATACGCAAGACAATCACTAAGACAACATTAGTGGGATTCGAACACGCGCTATAGAGATAGTAAACTTTTTTAAGATGGAGTTCCGTTGGGAAAAGGATATGGACCCCGTTGGCTACTCGGTTAATTAGAACCTACACTACCTATTTGATTAATTTACTATTAACGACTGGTTTGCGCGGATCAGATAAGTGACATGCGCTCTGAGGTGCACCTTTTTAACTTGGTACACAGAACAAGTTTTACTTAATCCTTTCTGAGAGTTACTCTCAAATAAATTAGGCAAACTTGTGAGCAAATAGTCTGTTGGGTCACATTTATTATTAAAATTGTAGGGCATCACCGAATCTGCCACTGTGAATATAAACAAATGATCCAGTAGATAGTCGCACATTTCTAGAAAAGATCATGAAGTTCAGTTTCATAATTTTGCCATGTTTTTATGCAATTATTTCAGATTGTCAGAATTCCATCGGTAAGATAGGAAATTTTTCATGAATTTATTTTTCCTGAACTATGCTGTATTTTCAGAAGTTAAAGCTCCTAAACAGAGATGATTTGTAAAAAAGTGATCACTAAGAATCCTCCCTCGGACGAAAATATACCTTTGTTGTCAAACAACGATTATAGATTTTTTAGAGCCACATAAAAACGAGGTATGCTATTTTCATCGATAATTTTTTTCGTCGTCTTTTTTAAAAAGTCTTTCTTTATTTATGGAGAAATGTGGGGGCTGAAAATATTTATTATATCCATGCAAGTTTCTAGAATATTTCGACGTACCAATGAAGAGTAAAGTCTAATCTGAGGCGCTACGTCTGTAGCACAGTGTTAAGAACTGAACGATCTCTTTGTATCAGACTTTCGGTCTGAATTTGATAAGCTTTCTAAGTTGAACTTCTGCTGTAGTTATGCTTGAAGCTTATCCGGCGATGATTTGACACAATACTTTGTATTTGATATACGTAACCTATTATTTAGTGTATCAAACAGTCTCAACTGGAATATATCTTGTACTTATCGAATATACTATTATCCTCGGTGTGCCGAGCTATCTTGATAATGCGAGGGAATACAGAGCTGTGATTGCCTACTGCCTTTCATTGGCCGTAAGCAATCTTTAGAATCTAGGTGAGTAGTCCCAACTTAACAAGGCTCATCCACAGGCATACGGCGACATTTTGTCGAACATTAGAGATCTACGACTTGTTGGTTCTTATACTAAACGTCTACGACTCGATGTATTCGACAAAATCGGGTCGATAAACTAGATAACTAGTTTCTAACGACTCCGTGTGGTTAAGCGACCCTGAAAGTTATCCCTCGTGTATCCTACGTATTACTGCGCGTTACGTCCCCCGCCTGAAAAAAGAAATTTCAAACCTGAAATTTCTCATCTAAACTAGATTCTTCCTTCCCTGGTAAACCCCAGAAGGACCCAACCTTAACATTTTCACCGTAAATTCTAAATATACATAAAAACAAATATACAATCTAACAAATCCTACATCTTTATACATAAAAATATTACAGTTCCTAACAATACACTTTTCTAAAAAATTTACATAAACATAAAAATTACATATTTTTAAACAACACAAAAAACAAGAAAATAAATAAAAGTATACAAATAAATGTAACCTTTCTATACACACAAAATACAGAAACTTTCTTTTAACTTTCACCTTTCAGTTTTTTTTTCTTACTTTCTCAATTCTTCGCTTCCTTCGCCTCCATCTTTTTTAATATCTCCGCCTTCTTCACCAACTCTCCCTCACCGACTCGTTGGGTTAACGACCCTGTAAGTTATCCCTCGTGTATCCTACGTATTACTGCGCGTTACGCTACAATATGATTATAAAAGTATATTTCTGACAAATTTTGTGCTATCAACGCACCCATATCTCAGTTGTATACATTTTTATTTGTTTATAAGAGACGATTTGAAATAAGGAATTTCAAAACTCAAAAATGGGTTTCGATGTTTTTAAGATATCTTGTAGAGTATCTTTTTTGGTCATTTAAAGACGTAGAAAGTTTTTTGATTTAGGGCACAATAACAACTCGGTCGATCACCATGACCGGTCAAAGTTCAAGGTCAATCTGAAGTTCATTGTAGAGACTTGAAAGTACTTACAAACTAATCGGAAGGGTCAACTTTCTAATGAAAATGTTTGCAATTATGGGTCAATTATGTATTGAAAAGTCGCTAGGAAGCCACAACTGGTCAAACCTCAAGTTCATCGTATATACGTACCCTCAAAAAGGGTATGCACTTGATATTGACCTTGAGGTTTGACCAGTTTTTGCTCTCTAGCGACCTTTCAGTACATAATTGACCAATAGTTGCGAGTATTTTCCTCAGAAAGTCGACCCTTTCGATTCTTCTGTAGGTACTTTCCAGTCTTTACGATGAACTTGAGATTGACCTTGAACTTTGAGCAGTCATTGTGGTCGACCAGGTGATCATTGTGCCCTAAATCAAAAAACTTGAAATTGTATCAGCTTATTCTTCTGATTGCAGAAAAAAAAGTGCGCTAGCTCCTAAAATGCAACTTTTACAGCTGGCTAAAGTCAGTCATGAAAATTTGACATTAAAATCATTTTTTTTTGAAAAAATTTCAAAAACGAAAAAAACCCTGGGTGTAAAAATGACCGAAAAAAAATCTCTACAAGATAGCTTAAAACCATTGATACCCATTTTTCAGTTTTGAAATTCTTTATTTCATATCTTCAGAAAGGTTTTAACGCCTACGCAATATTCATTGCAAAAGATAGGGTGGTATACCTCCAAAAAAACAAGCGGTAGCAGAGTTAGATTTATAAAATGGTCTGATGGACTTTATCAAGCACCATTTCGACTGTGATTACTCAAAAGCGTATTATACAGCTCAGGCTAGAAAAATTGAAAGATTCTCGCTCGTAGTTTTGCCTGGCTTTTGTCGGTGCGAAAGGTTCCCACTGGTAGGGATTATTCAGTGGTTAATAAAAGAATAAAAAATTGGAACAAAATCATAGAGATCAATCTTTTTGGTCGTCAGGTGATAAAAATACAGCGATTTTCGTATTTTCAGTATTCAATTATTATAAAACAAATGCCGTGTCGGTAGTTTTTGGTGGAAAATTTTTGAACCACAACTTTCAAAAAAATTATTTGTGGCTAAAAATACAAATTTTCAAATAAATTTATCATTTTTTAAAAACAATATAGATTTTTGGAAACAAATATATACATTAAAATACGCGCCATAAAATTTGTACAAACTATATCCTTTACCCAACCTTAGTTCATCTTAAAAATGCTATCTATAGCGCGTGTTCGAATCCCACTAATGTTCGCTAAGTAATTGTCTTGAGAATGATTTTAGGCGATGGTGCTTGATATTGGAACCGCCAAAGTTGATCTGTGTGTGATCACTAAGACAATCACTAACACAACATTAGTGGGATTCGAACACGCGCTATCGAGATAGCAAGCATTTTTAAGATGGACTTACGTTGCGAAAAAGATATGTGGAAAATCAGCCCTAAGTGGTCGTTTGGAGAAAATCGATTGGTGGACACACTATCTATAAGTTATAGATTAAAGTCATATTTTGTAGACGAGTGACTCTTCTAGAACTCTTAAGGGGGTGGTTTTAGTGATTTTTGGGATTTTCGAGGCTTCGTACGGTGAGACAAATGCAGACTGGACATTTTTGAAATAAACATTAGGAAGATCTATCTTTGATCTCGCGATTCCATCAGACAGTTTAGTACGACTCCCACCAACCATCTGGTTAACCGCGGTTAAACACGAGTCTCTCAGTTTTCTTCAACGAAACAAGGATCCTAAGGCTTATATCGGAAAATTTTGAGATTTGGTGAGAATCCGAAAATTTGTCTGAATCTTAGTGAATCGTTTCCTTTTTTTCGATTTTGCCTCAGGGGTCAGCAAACTTGTTGAATGTGCCGAAAAAGGGTGTTTTTGGACGTTTTTATAAAAGGCTTTTTCTGTGGAAATGCAAGAAACGTCATTTTTGGAATGTGACAAGCCCAAGGAGTAGTGAACATCGAATCGGTTGTACTTTGTGCCTGATTGGCCGTAAATCGACAAAAAATTGCGCGAAATCGACAATTTTGAATATGAAAATGAGGATTAGAAAGTTGAATGCCACCAAAAGTTTTCTTTGGTACGATTTGCCAAAACCGATATTAGCAACTATGGTCTGATTTTGAACAGAAACGGTGCTAGAGATCAAAAAATAATTTTGATGAAAAACTTCAATTTTTTTCTAGAATCCGCTATGTTCAAAATCTTTCATATTCAAAATTGTCGATTTCGCGCACTTTTTTGTCGATTTACAGCCAATCCGGCGGAAATTGAAAAAAGAACAACCGATTCGATGTTCACTACCCCTTGGGCTTGTTACATTCCAAAAATGACGTTTCTTGCATTTCCACAGAAAAAGCCTTTTATCAAAACGTCGAAAAAACACCCTCTTTCGGCCCATTCAACCAGATTGCTGACCCCTGAGGCAAAAATCGAAAAAAAAGAACCGCTTCACTAAAATTCAGACAAGTTTCCGAATTCTCACCAAATCTTAAAATTTTCAGATATAAGCTAAGGATCCCTGTTTCTTTGAATAAAGCTGAGGGACTCGCGGATGGTTGGTTGGAGTCGTACTAAACTGTCTAATGAAATCGCGAGATCAAAGATAGATCTTCCTAATGTATGTTTCAAAAATGTCCAGTCTGCATTTGTTTAACCGTACGAAGCCTCTGAAATCCCAAAAATCACTAACATCACCCCCCAAATTTGATGAAATTCCATCCAGCCGTTTTTGAGAAAAAAGGCATTAAAGACAGAATGAGTGTTCTAGAATTCTCCCTCCACCTGCTGCTGTGGTGCTCAAAAAATATTTGTTTTACTTACAATCGGGAGCAGAAAGATAGATCTGCAGATAAGACTTTTCAGAATTTTTATAACTTGTTCTGTTTAATTCTGAGCGCTGATCTAAAAGTTCAAAAACCGTTGAGTACCCCCCTTAAGGGGATTGTGGGTGCTTCCAGCAATTTGCTGGGGAAAATAAGGCCTTTTTAAAACTCAAATATCTTTCGTGAGAATTGAGTGTACGATTATTTTCCCAATTGTATATTGTAGTCCGTAACCTTGAGAAGTCAAAAATTGAATCATTTTTAGAAAATATTATCACATCAACTTTTAAATGCATAAAACCTAATTGCTGGTATTTCTTTCCATTGAAGTATACCATCATATCCACGTATCCAAAAATCACATAATGCCGATATTATTGGTCAGAAAAAAATTCTCTACAATTGCAACCAAGCATATTTTATAAATTCATCTTAATTCGCCGAAAATTATTTTTGAAAATTCCTTGCTAATAGCAAGTTGCTATAGTTAAATATAGGCAAAATGTAGATTATTTTACAAAAAAAACTATACCTCACGAACGGTACATGCGATTCTTTTCTCTTTTTCATAAATCCTTCTCTATTATCATATTAAACTTTTGAACCAAGGAAATTTTAATATTTTTTTTTATATTTCTCGCAATCACTTTTTCATGCTGATTTAATGCGCGCCATTATTACATTGATTAGGCTAAAAATTGAAATATTGAAAAGGCGCAAAAATCGGAACAACTATCATATTGAAATACTTTCATTTAGACTGACTTTTTCTTGCGAGTCGATTTTTTTGTATTCTGAAATGATACCATATCTAGAATTATTATCCTTTTTATGCAAGTCCGAAACGATATTTTTTGGAAATTTTCTAGAATATTGGTCAAAAGTTTCCAATTTTATTTTGGTCTGAATCTCCGTGAAAATTGATCACTAATGGGTTATTTTGTTTATGATCATCTGTCATTATTCGGGTATTTCAGTTAGCAAGCGATTTCAATGTTCTAGAAAAAAATATCCAGAAATAATTTGGTGTTTTTTTTAATTGCAAACGATTCCCGAGGTGCTG
>SCLH01000761.1:229847-248577 GCA_004367855.1 Oikopleura vanhoeffeni | reverse complement strand
TTTTAATTCGAAAATATTTGCTACACTTATAAGTTACTATTTGTCCTCCAAAAATAAACACTGAATTTTAGTACTTACAAATCGATTTATATGCCAGCAAAACAATGGTGAACATGTCATAAAACAGTCAAAAAGCAGTGATCATGAACAAGTTTTGCACTAGGCTGTCCGAGGTTGTTTTTAATAAATAATGCAATTTTGAATTCCAAAATACCATTTAATTAATTTTGAGACATTGATTTGAACAAAGTAGTCAGAAATACAAATTTTCCTGAAAATTTCATTTTTTATTGGTCAAAAATTAACCAATCAGGATTAAGATATTCAGTCGAAATTGGTTTCCTAAAATAACCAAGTTTAAGTGAAAAAAATATGTTCGAGTTTTCATATTCTATGAACACCAACTATTTATCTATTACTATTTTGATGCATAATAAGGACATGTTTTTTCAATCTTTGACAGCCTATTTCGCATGATTTGATGATTAACATGGAAAACCTTAAACAAAAACCAGATACAGATCCAAAAGCTAAAATTCTTACAGCTTTATTTGGAAAGCTTATGAATTTCAAGAAAATGGAAACAAAGCAGTTTGACACTATAGTTGATAGCAACAACCTCTACGACTCAGGGATCGGCAAAACTGGATCGGATCGTAATGGAATTATTGGATCGGATTGGATCGCTTACTTAAAATTAAACTTCCCTCGGATACGATCCGATCCAATATAGACTTATTATTATATCGATTACGGGGCTTCCTGGTCACTTTTTACTACGTAGATTTTTGGCCAAAATTTGTAAATAATTCGGCTTTTAAAAACAACTTATCTGATTACATTCTTAGATAGCTTAAACTGAGCACAAATATCTTGTGAAATATAAACAAAAAAATTGGTTTATCTGACCAATTTATTTTATCTTTTTTTCTGAGATTTCTGAAATTTTTTAATAATAAGTTTTTCTTTAAAAAATTGGATTTGGACCAATTTTTGTATTTTCTTAGAATGAAATCGGATGAGTTGTTTTCAAAAGTCGAATTATTTCAAAATTATGGCCAAAATCTAGTAAAAAGTGAACAGATAATAAAGCCCCGTAATTGATAGTTTTAATTTCACTCCTCTTCGATCCGATACGATTTTTTCTTGCTCATGCCGATCCCTGCTATGACTTAAATTGAATTGATACAGGATCTTGTAAAAATCCGACATATTTGAATGAAATTCGACTTTTCGCAGGGCAGTCTTTGGACTCAACATATTGAAAAACAAATTCTGAAATTATTATATATCCCATTATCACTAAGGCTAACATATACGATAACTTAATTTTATTCAAAGTTAATTCAAATAAATACTGATGCATTAGTGTCATGCCTTTTGATAATTACTAATTGCTGAATTTACTGTATTAATAAATTATATTGTCAAAATCAACATGAAATTGGTAATGAATAAAATGTCACTTTGAAAATGTGAAAATGAAGGTTCTCGGTATCTAGTGAACCTTAAATTTCAAAATTATACCAAACGAAAATTATCTGTATCTTAATTTATTGAACGATATTTGCAAAAAGCATTGTACTACATTGGTTAGGAACCTATGTCGGCTAGGCTCTATTTCTTGGATAACTTTTACAAGTATAAATAAAAACAAAAATTTAAAGGAATTTTATTCCCAAATAAAACTTGTGTCGATCTCGAACAGCCTCATTATACCATCAGTCGAATATCTTTATCAGAAAACTACTTATTATTTTGATATAATTTTTTCTTGTGATAACTGTAATATTATTTACTGTGCGATTTGACTGTCTTATACGGTATATCGACGATATATAGTTTATTTTATACCATTTTTATCAAAATTAAAACTTGAAAATTTTTGAATAATCGACAAATAAGCTAGAAAACCAAAATTTGATAGAAATTGGGTCTAACAAATTGAAAATGACAGTTTTACTTTGAAAAAATGCCCCAGGTGGTGCTAGAGAGGCAGAAATTCAAATATTTTTGAATAATCAAGAAATTTTGGATAATTCGTTTTCTGGGGAAAAAAATCACAACATTTTCCAAAAATATTTTTCACCTTGAAATGAGTATCCAAATATTTACTCAAATCAAGTCGATTTTTCCGAAAATATGAAGGAATTGTCCATAAGTCTTTTGATGTCAAAAAATAAAAAAAGACATAGAAAATTGTCAAAAATGATCATGTGCGGAGCTAGAGTGGTACTCTCATGCTTGAGTGGTACTCTCATACCATATTTGCCTCGATATTGTAATAATCATCAAATTAATTCATTAAATCGAGTTAACTAACAAAGTTTCCCAAAAAAACGTGATTTTTTCATGAATATTTTGAACTAATTTGAAAAAAACTTTATTATTCCCAACAGATATACTCAAGCAGACAAAAGTATTGGGTAGAACAGAGCACTGCGTAACTATTAAGATAAACATACATTTCCTGGAGCCTATCATAAGGTAGTATCACGTGGTTTGATTAACCTTGCTTTTCAAAAAAAAAATTCTTAAATTAATAATAAGGTTTTTAGAATATGATCATTTTTTTTGAAAATTTAACTCTTCAACTTGATCACATAAGAAAAATTGAGGGTTGATCTTTTGAGAGTTTTCTGTTAACAGCGCTCAAAAAAGAGCCTCCTGAAAGGATCTCGTGCCTCGATGAAACTTTTTTTTTATGCTTCGGAGGGTTAAATCTGCTAAACATTAATCAAATTTAATTTATTATTAACAAGAACTTCTCAATGAATTTGTGAAGAAATATTTACCTTTAAAATCCAGGTGTTATTTTGTCGCCAATTAATTCACAAATAAATGAAATATCCGGCATTTCTTATACCGCAAGGCGTTCTCATTTTTCGTAAAGGCATAAATTGTGTCATTTAATTATAAATAAATTTCTGGGTATCAACGTTTCAGTTTTATTGCATTATAAGTATTTTTAAGAATGATTCAGTTCAGATGATATAAGGAAGCAAAATTAAAGAAATATAATTGAACAACGTATAAGTCTGGAATTTATCATGAAAATCACCACAATCGAATTTACAGGCGAAATGTAAATTTTCAGAAACGAAAATAGTCGAACTTTTCGTATGAGCAAAAAGAAATTTTTTAAAACCGTTTTAAGAAACGGTAATTTATCGACTTATGTATTGAATACAACAAAGCAAAATGAACAACGAAAATAATGTGAATATTTCGGAAGAAGTTCAGTAGCTTTATTCCTTCTAGCAAGATCCAAGATCCATTACTGATCCGGAGCAGCATTCGAAATTCTTCTCGTTGTACGCTGAGAAGAGACCGTCGTTACTAACACAGCATTTTTCGGAGTAATTTCCGTTGTTTGGAAAAGTGCATTGACCTTGATAGTTTTAAGACCCTAGAGTCTGTCCAGAAACCGATGTAGTGAATTGATTGTCACATTCACAAAACGCTCTTTTGTGAGTTCCGATATTGTTTTCTGAATATAATTGTAAGAAATATTTGAATTATGTTTTCACCTTTAGGATCATATTTCTCAAGTTTTTTAGTAAGAAACTATGAAACCACATCAAAAACGATTGATAACTTTATCCATCGTGATGCCCGAGTGTCAATTTTTTTTTCAATCTCAAGTGTCCGAGAGAATTGTCTATAATTTGGGGAGAATTCTCCCGAATTTTTTACTTTTTGTTCCCACGAAAAAAAACACATACTGTAATATAAACTCTTATTGAACTGTAAGGTATCATTATTCCTGAAAATGGTGAAAAGACAAGCCGGGGCTCGATCCTGGGGCTCTATCATCCTGATTCTAGCGTGTTAACCAACTACACTACATTGCTCGACATTTCTTTTCGGATATTTCGCATATGGCGCGAATAACTCGCTCGACTAATCGCTCGACCTAATCGCTCCTTACAAAACTTGCTATATAATTGCATTAGTTTGTCATAAAAAAAAAGGTTCCTTCATTTCAAAGAGTTTCAGCTTGCTAATAAGTCATTTTCGCATATCATCTCATAAACTTGAAAGCCATAGAATTTCATGAGGTATGCCATTTTCATCGATAATTTTTTTGGTCGACTTTTTTCCCCAATATTTTGCTACAAAAATTGCGTAGTCGTTAAAACCTCTCTTGTAATCGAGTAAAAATGTAAACAATTGGAATATGGGTGTGTTGATATCACAACACAGTACATTTTCAGAAATACACTTTATGATTCTATTGCTGTCACTGCAAAAATAAAATTTTCCAAACGATTAGAACATATTCTAGAAATTTTTATAGAAAATATTGAATATTTTCCGCCAACACATTTCTCTATAGTTGAAGCTAGGCTTTTTTAAAAAATCGACCAAAAAATTATCGATGAAAATGGTATACCCCGAATTTAATTATCTGTCGCTTAACACTTGTCGCAAGAAAATCAGATTATATTTATCCGATAGAAATCTGTAGAAAATTGAAGGAACCTATTTTTTCATGACACACTTTTACTTATATAGTTAAAACTCGATTTCGTTTTCAAAGTTTCATTAAGTGACCACTATATTTAAGATGCGCAGCGTGCAAATTTTTAACTTTTGAACGGTTGCTGTCTATGAAAAAAACAAAAATCTTGGGCTGGTGATGGGGCTGGTGATGTGGAGTTTGCTGAGGGTTTTGCTTTTGTCGTGTTCTCCTGAAAATTTGACATTATGAGACTAAAATTGGACCTTCGAAGAGCTGGGAAAATTTTTAAGATAAAATAAGAGACCGACATTCCTGCGAAATGACCTTAAAATTTTTCACAAATTTTCAAAATAATTTTTGTTCAAATTGTTTTTTTCAAAATGTAGCAATTATTTTTTGACAATGGCCGTACTTCTGTGAAATCAGATAAATGGAGTTTTATATGCTGAAAATCGACGTCAGTTTTTGACTTCTTTGACTCTTTTTTTGTCAGCCTGGAATCGTTTTTTTTTTGGGTTAATAACGCCCGTGAGGTCAAAGAATTTCTATCAACTACTGTAGTTTTCTCTGGAGTTTTACCGCAGCGCATCCTGACTATATTTCATCTTGTAAAAAATCTACACTTATTAATTGAATATGATGATCTATAAAAAATTTCGCATTTACACTTACTACACAAGTTCTTATCTTTGTGGTAATCATAAGATTGATATTTGACCGAAAAAGAGAGTTGTGCACATTTGAACACATTTTTCCATTTGTGTAATAGGCAACATCTACTTTATCAAGCGGCGCTCCCTTTGTTTTTGCATCGGCATCCATATTGTTGACACCTGCGCACCCATAATTTTTCAAATATGACGTTAAATGCTTGATTCGGTGATTGATCATAGTAAAAATATCATCAACAACGTTTGAACTTGCTCGAACATCAAACGAATACATCGCCGTTCAGTTGACATACCAGCTACATCATCGCAAATAAACAGAAGAAAAAAATATTTTCCATTTGACTTGCAGTTGGTGTGAAAGAAAAGTGGCTTCACCACCGAGTTGACAGAATTGCAAGTCATTCCAAGGGGACTGTTAAGTTGGAACTAGTTATGTGCGCCATTCGTTGATGTTGCTCCGACAGTGATAGTAATTACTGCAGCGGAAGAGTCGGCTGGAGATGGGGAAACAAGAACTGGGTTATTGCGATCAGAGTTGGCGTATTTGCTTGTCTCCGCCCTCTTATAGCAGTCGCTTGATCAGCATCGTTATGATCATCTTCCGAAAAGAATGATGGGTAGACGTAAGGATTTCCTGGACCAAATTGTCCCAGGAGTCTGAAATTTGTATTGTCTGGCGTCCAAACAGTTGCCAAAAATTGGATTGGCATTGATGAAAGAATATTTCCATTGCTATCAAAGTCTTCGATTTGAATTGCAATTGGTTTCACGCCATCAGTTGATGAGTCTTGTGAGCCGTTATAGGTAAAAATACAGTTTTCTTCGTCTAATGAGATTGAACTAAAACGTCCGGTTCCGTCATGAGCTCCAAGGCCTTCGGCTGAGTCAGACCATCGACATTTTATTGTGTTTCCATCAAGATCGACTGGATTGAGTTCCAAAGTTTGAGCATCACATCCGGCCTTGATTTTCCAAATTGGTGGAAGTTTCACAGTGGGCGTATTATTATCCTGATCATAAATAGAGGCAATCAGTTCATAATATTCACCTCCCACACCCTGATTTTGATCGTCAGTGAAAGGCACCCAACAACATCCCCCCCATGAAATCTCATAAGGACCGCTTGGTTTTGCAAAATCTACTTCCCGATAACCGTAGCAATAGTTGTTTGAGCTGACAAGTTGTTCTTCAATATTCGATACGATATATGAAGAGTCAAGCGACCCACATGATCCTCCTGCCATTAACGAACAACTTTCGGAGCCAAAAGAAGTCGATGGTGTTTGATTGGCAACATCAGTTTGGTCACAGCCGCCATATCCGCCCGCACCATGTCTCCATGCCATAGTACGAGAAACGGTCACCGTATTAGCATCTTTATCGTTGATTGAGTAAGCGATAGCTCGAAAATGACTTGCTTCGGCAGCGGAGGCTAACAAGAGGGCGAAACATTCCAATCCGGAAAGTTTATATTGATAATTAATATACAATTTATAAAACTTATATATTAAGGGTTGGTGGTTCCTAATTTGCATATTTCGATTTATAATAATTAAGCAATACAGGGCCTTGAGGAACAATTCAGATTCGGGCATTTGTAACATAGCCTTATGCGAAAAAAATTTGCCAAAGACTTTTTTGTAATGACCACACTCCTTCATACATAAGCGGCACAAGACCACCTAGGCCAAAACGGGAAAATCTATCTCCTCCCAGGTTTATTTTGAAATAAACCCAAATTTTAACAATAACCTGTATAATTTAGTATACAAAACTTTTGTGGTAGCTTTTTCGATAAGTGCATATTTATATCTCGAATACGTAAAAACTTTTTTAATCGGAAAAATCTATCTCCTCACTAGGTTAAATTTCAAATTACTCAAAGTTTTTGAAAATAAGCTAGCTCTAAAACAGAAACAGAAACTTTCACTCGGCGCGATTTTGAAATTTCGACCCAAAACAAAAAAAATGAATTTTCAAGGTCACGTGAAAAAGATTTCCGAAAAAAAATGTGCTTCGATTTTTTCGAAAGTAGGCTCAAAAGAACGCTGGGGAAACACTGAAGAGAAAGTTGCTTACGTCAACCCAATATGTTCGCAAGTTTTAGGGTCAAATTGACACAAACGTTATTTTTGAAACATAATTTTGAGAAAAAATACTTAGAAAAATCGAAAAAGCAAAATTCGAAATTTTTTTTTGTTCTTATTTGGGTGTTGTTTTGTGCCTTTTAAAACACTCAACGACTGATATGAATGTGCTTTGAATGAACCATATAAAATGTAGAAAAGTGTACGGAACACCAATACCCTTAAGTGCGGCGTCTTTTTCCTTGATTTCTCACGAATTTATTTTCATGAGGATATACGTTCTACATATTTTCTATTGAAATAAAAATTGATTTAACTTAATTGTCAAAAATCTTAATATAGTATTTGCGATAATAGTTGGAAGATTTTTTCCAATGCGCATCTATTAAAAACGGCGATGTGATTGCTGTTCAGTTACGTAAAGAAAAGTATTGATCGATGAAAAATAAAAAATCGAAACAAAAAGAATTAGATTGGTAAAAGTCAATATTTGTGATTTAAAAAAATTTCTGGGATACAAAATAAATCAAACGTCGTAAAAATTCGTATGTTTACTTAAAAAACAACATAGACAACGCTTCAAAATTTGAACTGCAACTTTATTAAATATTTTGCATTAACACGTAAAATATTGAAAAAAGTTTTGAAATCTTCTGCTCGAATTTTCAGTGCTATTCTGCTAATCGTTATTTAGTTTGGCTATTCTTGGCCAATATCGATTCTAATTTCACTTTCTACTCAACCATAAGTATAACACATGTAAACGGTTGATTGTACGAAACCATCTTTGCGTTTTTGTGGTTTTGTGATGCGAATGAACAAAATTTAAATTCCGGGACTATTGCGTTTAGTCTCAGTACCATCTCCTGGCAATTTACGCCCAATAGCTCTTATTTGTTTTTCTACTCATAATTTGTTTTTTTGTAATTCACAATTTATTAGAATAATATTAATTTCATAAAAAAAAGGTTTATGATGCAATTTAATTTGAGCTTCTGTATTCCCGCCTTTAAGTTTGCTGCGACAGTGATTGGTTTCCCTAACACAAACGATTCAAACCAGTTGATCGATAAACAAAATAGGAAACAAATACTTTTGTTGAATTTATCAACTATTGAGTCATTAATCAATTGAGTACAGTCAGAAATGAACTAAATAGACTACTGAAGACTTAAAAAGTTTATTAACAACCGCGCCAGCTCCACCATAATTTTATTTTATTATAATTGTAAACTTTTAAAGGAAAGTTTAATAAAGAGACAAAAATAGACACGGGTCAAGCGTTGCAAATTTTTTTAGTAATTCTTTTGTTGTAATCACTTTTCTGTGATTGTGGGACTTTTAAAATCAAAAAGGACTGCATAAGTTAATAATACACAGTCCAGCCATCTATTCAATACTTTTATTTTTTATCAAGAAAAAAAAGTAGACACGATTCAAATCGCGGTTTCAGTATAGATATAATGTATCTGGCTCGAATTGGTTTGAATAATAACAAAAACCGAAAGTTCAAATATATAGTTTAAATATTCGCGACTGGAAATAATTCCGGGCCGTCAAACTGAATATATAACACAATATCTTTCAAAATTTTTCGCTACGCTCAAATTTTGAAAGTATATCTTGTAATATAATGAATAATTGTTTGATTTTTCTGATTTGTTTTATACCTAATTTATTCTGGTGTCGGTATTGAGTTAACATTGTGGCGCTGCACTGGGTTATGGCGTTTGGAGCTGTGAGCATATTGACCTGTAAAATTTCTGATCATCTCTGATAGCTTTCAGTATGAAGAATAACATAAACTTTAACCCTGGAAGCTCCAATCGATAAATCGGTGGCGGCTCAAAGCCGATTTTTCGGTTCGACTTTGAGCGCTTATATTGTGATAACTACACATCCAAATACTCTATTAGACTCAGTTAAAGCCGAAGCCCAAATGATGTAATTATTTGATAGATTTGAAAAAATATTATCTTAAAAGTAGGAAAAGAGCCGCCAAAAAAGAACATTTTTAGTGTATTGGTAACCACGAAAAATCGAAAATTTTCAAAAATATTTTTTACCTGAACTAACTAATGCAAACCTTGGATTTCTAGTCCTGCTTTCCAATTTCAAATATATTCTCTCTCGTTTTCTCTTTAGCTCAACTTTTCACACCTTGATACGCGGCTGAAATGTTTGATAAAAATAAATTATTTTTGAGTATGAAAATTTTTTTTTCGAATGATTTATCTCAAGCTGTCGAAATCGAATCAAAAACTAGGTAAACAGAAAACACGGCTGTGCGGTTGATTACTCAGTAGGATATCTAAATAATCAACGTCTGTCATACTCAGCTGATCATTTTTATGTTATAATACAATAGGTGGGTGAATTCAAATGTATTTAATTTGATTTTTAATATTAAAACACATTAGAAACATAAAAGTAAATTATGAAAAATGGCTTATTTGACAGAAGCTGATCTTTGACGATTTTGCTTTTTATCAAGATAATGAAACAGAGAGCTTAAATTCTGACTCCGACGATTATCTTGCTGAAGATGTTGAATTTCAAATTTATGAAAACATATCGTAAACATTTAAAATTCAGGAAACTAATTTTATTACTATTTAATACTATTTGATAGATCAATCCGGTAATTTTGTCCATTATTAGACTCCATGGATGTTAAAATTTTTCAACGCCATAAGCCAATTTTCTGCTCTAATTATTTAAGGAACACGATACTGGTACTAAAATTCCTTATTTATTTTTTAACTTTGTTTCGCATTAATCGGAAATTTGACAGCCTATGGTCACCTACTGTATATTTTCGTTGTCAAACCCTACGTAAATATTTCTGATATTATAATGGCAACCTTAAAAAGTTTTGTAGAATAAAATGAGATATTATTTCGTTTAAAAAGTCTTTTTGTTAAAGTCTAGAATTTTCTATTATTTTCAGTTTTTCGAGATATCACTCACAAAAAAATAAAGAGAGTTCAAATAACAGTAAAATGATTATGTGTTCAGTAGAAGATTCTTTAAACCACTTTCCTAAAAACTGATATCCTCAGAAAATTTCGAAGTTCAAAAGTATTAAAGGATCAGCGATGTGTAACTTTTTTCGTCGAAATTGAGAAAAAAAGTAAGGTTAAAAAATTTTGAACCAATCATCGAAAAAATTTTTTAAGTTCATTTTTTGAATTCTTGGCGAAAACTCTATGTTGGGTTTGGCTCATTATTTGTTTACAGCTTTTTTTCTCTTTATTTGAGAGAGTTTAAAATTTTCAAAAGCCGATTAATCGGTTCGGAGCTTCCAAGGGTTAAGCACCAAATGTTTCACAAATTGACTCGGAATAATTTGATTTATAATCGAACTATAATATAATACATTTTCATAATGTTTGAATGACAAAGAAAATTGAGGAGTTATACAGTAATTAGCTGCGTGTCATACATCGTTGAAATTAATTAATTTATTTGAAATTACTATTCTCGCTTCTATAAGAAATTTTAAGTCGTTTTTATAATTATTCAATATTATTTTGAATATTTCTGCGTTGAAAACCAAATCTATGGCAATTTATTAATTACCCGAAATGATTTCAGGATGAAATCAGGATTTTTTCAATAGTGTTTCTCGGCTATAGTGAAATACTTTTTTGACTGAAATAATATCTGATTTTTTCAAATAATTTTTTAATATGTCAGTTTCAGGTTAGACAAAATTATCATGATGAAAGCACGCAAAAAAACCGAAATACTCAGAGCGCCTTGAAAAACTTAAGACTAAAAAATAGCTTATCTTTTATTTTCGAATTTTTGCTAAAAAAAACATTATTTTCAGTAAAACTAAGTATTATTGATAAGCTTTCAATTTTCAAATAAAATTCTTAATTTTTTTACTGTTTGTAAATATATTTTGTATTTGTTTGCGAGTGGGAATTTTCAAATTTGATTATCATAATTGTAGTGAAACAATTTGAAATAGTAGGCCTCGGAATTTATGCATAAATTAATCACACGAAGTGTACGGATGACGGTACAAGATCAGATAAGGGCGTGTTCGGATACGAGTACAGTCAGTGTATGGTAATTCGAAAGCGCATCAATAATATGTAGCTTTGGATAATCAGATATTAGTTATGGTTAATAGAAATAATCGGATAATTTCATAAGCCAGGTTTCTGTGAAAATGCACTTGAAAACTTCTTAAACAGCTTTCTTGAGGGAATTGTGGGTGGAGTGATTATTGAGACGGTGATTATTGAAATCCGTAGTTTTCCAAAGTGTGATTCAAATAATTTTTTTCGGAAGTTCGATAAAAAGTTTGTCTCTCACGTTAACCTTTATGATTTTTGAAAAGTGCTCGTATAATTATGTACGACTGGTGCGTACGGGGTAAAAATTATTGGTGCGTACAGGTTAATTGAAATTGTTGGTTAAGGGCCTTGGTGCATTTTGGCAGATTTGCACTTTTTCATTTTTTTGTTTCAAAGCAAACTTTTTTGCCACATCATAATTTTCTAATAATAAGATTTATATGCGAAGCAGTCTCATTATTGCGTTTGAATATATGAGTTTCGCTCCGAGGTTGCGAAACTTACTAGACTCTATTTATCAGTGCTGGGTGTCGGTCTTATGTGATCGTTCGTAGTAGAATCTTAGGATGCTTATCTTTATCGAACAATTTGCAAGATTCACATAAAAAATGTAANTAAACTTTTTAAAGGAAAGTTTAATAAAGAGACAAAAAATAGACAGGGGTCAACGCGTTGCAATTTTTTTAGTAATTCTTTTTTGTAATCATTTTCTGTGATTGTGGGAACTTTTAGAAATCAAAGACTGCATAAGTTAATTAATACTACAGTCCAGCCATTATTTCAAATTATTTTATTTTTATCAAGAAAAAAAAGTAGACACGGTTCATCGCGGTTCATATATGTCTATAATGTATCTGGCTCGTAATTGGTTTGAAATAAATAACAAAAACACGAAAATCAAATATATAGTTTAAATATTCGCGACTGGAAATAATTCGGCCGTCAAACTGAATATATAACACAATATGCTTTCAAAATTTTTCGCTACGCTCAAATTTTGAAAGTATATCTTGTAATATAATTGAATAATTGTTTGATTTTTCTGATTTGTTTTATACCTAATTTTATTCTGGTGTCGGTATTGAGTTTAACATTGTGGCGCTGCACTGGGTTATGGCGTTTGGAGCTGTGAGCATATTGACCGTAAAATTTCTGATCATCTCTGATAGCTTTCAGTATAAGAATAACCATAAACTTTTAAGCACCAAATGTTTCACAAAATTGAGCTCGGATAATTTGATATTATAATCGACTATAATATAATACATTTTCATAATGATTTGAATGACAAAGAAAATTAAGGGAGTTATACAGTAATTAAAGCTGCGTGTCATACATCGTTGAAATTAATTAATTTATTTGAATTACTATTCTCGCTTCTATAAGAAATTTTAAGTCGTTTTTATAAATTATTCAATAATTATTTGAATAATTTTTCTGCGTTGAAAAACAAATCTATGGCAATTTTTATAATTACCCAAAATGATTTCAGGATGAAATTCAGGATTTTTCAATGTGTTTCTCGCTATAGGAAATACTTTTTGACTGAAATAATCTGATTTTTTCAAATAATTTTTTTAATATGTCAGTTTCAAGGTTAGTACAAAATTATCATGTGAAAGCACGCAAAAACCGAAATACTCAGAGCGCCTGAAAAACTTAAAGACTAAAAATAGCTTATCTTTTATTCGAATTTTTGCTAAAAAAAACATTATTTTCAGTAAAACTAAGTATTATTGATAAGCTTTCAATTTTCAAATAAAATTCTTAATTTTTTTACTGTTTGTAAATACATTTTTGTATTTGTTTGCGAGTGGGAATTTTCAAATTTGATTATCATAATTGTAGTGAAACAATTTGAAATAGTAGGCCTCGGAATTTATGCATAAAATTAATCACACGAAGTGTACGGATGACGGTACAAAGATCAGATAAGGGCGTGTTCGGATAAGAGTACAGTCAGTGTATGGTAATTCGAAAGCGCATCAATAATATGTAGCTTTGGATAATCAAGATATTAGTTATGGTTAATAGAAATAATCGGATAATTTCATAAGCCAGGTTTCTTGAAAATGCACTTGAAAACTTCTTAAAACAGCTTTCTTGAGGGAATTGTGGGTGGAGTGATTATTGAGACGGTGATTATTGAAATCCGTAGTTTTCCAAAGTGTGATTCAAATAATTTTTTTCGGAAGTTCGATAAAAAGTTTGTCTCTCACGTTAACCTTTTATGATTTTTTTAAAAGTGCTCGTATAATTATGTACGACTGGTGCGTACCGGGGTAAAAAATTATTGGTGCGTACAGGTTAATTGAAATTTGTTGGTTAAGGGCCTTGGTGCATTTTGGCAGATTTGCACTTTTTCAATTTTTTTTGTCTTCAAAGAAAACTTTTTGCCACCTCATAATTTTCTAATAATAAGAATTTTATATGCGAAGCCAGTCTCAATTATTGCGTTTGAATATATGAGTTTCGCTGCCAAGGTGCGAAAACTTACATAGACTCTATTTATCAGTGCTGGGGTGTTCGTCTTATTTGATCGTTCGGTAGAATCTTTAGGATGCTTATCTTTATCGAACAAATTTGCAAGATCACAATAACACATATAAAATGTTTTTGGATTATATTATCAATTGATTTATCTATTCTGGGATTATCAGGGGTAAACTTATTTTTGACAAGAAATTACTTGAAAGTAGGCCTGAAAAGGAAATATAAAATTAATTTTTTCGCTATAAAAATGAGAAATGAACTTCCGGAATTCATAACTTACACAGAATTATATTTAAAAATGCACTGAAAATGAATTGAAACTTTATTTAAAATGTTAGTTGCGACTTAAAAGTTATATTTTATTAGGAGCTTATATGAATACCGCAAATTTGGCAAAAATTGATTTTAATTGGAATTTTATTATTGAGAATACTGCTTTTATGCATAATTTCAATAATATATTGTTATTCAAATATTCGATCAATTATTTTCATGTAATAGTGAAAGACTAATAGTAAGGTAATATTTTTTACTTATTAATTTACTTATTAATTACTAATTTAGTAATTTACTTATTAAATAAATAATTTTTTTAAAAATGTTTTTAAAATTTTTTGCTTATTCAAAAAGTTTGGCGGGTTTTTTATAATACTTTTTATGCTTCTAGAGAATTTTCCGCAGTTATAAAAAAAAATTAAACGTACGAATTGGTTGATAAAAATTTGACATAAATTTCTTTTTTCTGATTTTTATTTAATGAAATTGTAACAATTCTATTTTTCCGACTAGTTAAAGCGGAATATGCAGAAAGATGATGATGATTACAAGAGCGAAAACTAGCGTAGCAAAATGCAGAAATAAAAATAGCAAAAAAAATTGAGATGACATTGGCTGTGAAAGCAGGGTGGTCTAGACTTTTTATCCTAAGGGCTAAAAGTTCAATGCTTTGTGATCTATTGATCGTTTAGTTTAGGTCGTTTGATTATGTGTGTAATGTCACATTTTTTTCTATCCCTTTGATATCTGAAGCCTTGTTGTAAATAGTAAATCTAGATTTAAAAAGGCAAATTTTGCTTTTGCGAAACTGGTGAAGTTCCCTCTTTATTTTGGATATGAAATTTATAAAAGATGTAAGAGTTTTATAAAATTATTGACATGAAAAAATTATTAAGAGTTCATATGTATAATTTTTGTTGAAAAAGGAAGCTAAGGCTTTTCTTCCTAGTCAACGAAGACTTTCAAAGTCTGATTTTCCCATATGCTTAACGTATTTTCTGTTAGTAGTGCATTTACTACATGACGCCATGGTCATTGACGATAAGGAAAAAACTGTAGGAGAAATAAAAAACGGTTTCTTGCATCAACTGCAACTAAAAACCGTGATGGAGAATTTTCTAATTTTTTGGTTTTACCGGATACTGACGATCACCGAAAAAACGCAGTAACTTGCAGTTTTTAGTGGTAAAAAATCAGCCACGGAATTTTTTCTAGGACAGCCTTGGTTAGGTTTACTTAACTTTCTTTTGCAGTGAGACTTCCTCACGTGATAAATTAGTTTTCTTATCACAAATAACAATCTAAATCTATGCTTCAATGAAAATCAAGGTCTTTGTTATCACAAGAATATTGATATCCAGGGTTCCTTTCAATTCCTACACACAACGATTTTTTTGCAATTGACAAAAATGAAAGTCTTCAATAAAAATATAGACAAATGAAGTCTCGAAAAAGCGGCGAGAACTCATAAATATTCTAAACGTAAGTTGCACTTTTGAAGCTACTTTGTATAATCTGTTTTTTTTCAGATACGATTATTTTTTACTTATAATCGTCTAATGAAATAAACACTCCTAAAACGCGCCGTTTGGTAAACTTTAGGTGTCTAATTACATTAAAATTTCTTTTTCTTTTTGATTAATTAGAAACTTCAAAAAATGGTCTTGACCATCCATCGAAAATTTATATAATTTCGATTTCATAGATTTTCTACGTCAAAATTCGAAATTAAAATTTCCTAAAAAGACGTAAAAAAACGAAATTTTAGCACATCGAAAGAAAATATTAATTTTCATGCGGTCAAAGTTTATTAAATTTGCGTGGTGAACGAGTCGCTTACCCGAATTAGGCAAGTCTGCGGTGAAATAATTTTTTTGTTTAATTTTTTAATTAAAGAGGCGCAAAGTACATTTCGCGCAAACCGTATTTTCTTTCAACAAAGTATGATCATAGTAGTTTAAAGAGCGGAAGAAACATAAACGTAGACATGTTTTGACTATAGTGACAAGTAAGGCATTCCTAAATTATTTCTGCTAAGGATTCCAGAAAAATTTAGTTTGAAAAATTTTGAACCAGAAATGAGGAAAATTTTAAAATATTTCGCAAAAGTTTTCGAGGCAAAAATCTCAAAAAACCTGAAAAGCCGAAATTCAATGTTGTCATTTTAATGATAGTATGAAGACATTTCAAGCCTGACGTCATTATGTTCTCTTATGTTGGAGATAATAATAATTATTATAATGATGATTAATAATTATCTGGGATTATCTGATCCGCCCTGCGGTTTTAATTCCATTATTTCGCAACGTAATTAAATGTGAGCCTTGTTATTTTTCGCAAACTAAAGTTTTTTTCTGGATACATTTGGCTATTTAGTACGCACATATACACATCCAAGTATCGCAAAAATACATATTTAGTGAATCGCCCCAAGATTTAAGCATAGTATCAATTAAACGACGAGCAATTCCTGATATTTTTATGTTAAATTTATCACTTTGCTGATAAACTGGGAACAGCCTAATAACCACGTTCAAATTGGCCATATGAATACTTTGGTGTAGATGATAAAATTAATCTAAGAATCCTAAAATACTACCAACGTGAATGTCAAACACGTTCGAAGATATAAACGTCACACCATTGGCGTTTCTTATGTAGAGTATTCTAGATATTTGGCTTCAAAAACCACTAAACGTCTTTTTTCATGACGTTTTAAACCATCGACGTTTCTTAACAGAGTTTCTGATGAAAAAAAATTTTGACATGTGAAATAAAATTTTTCTAGTTTAGCAAGTTTGAATCAACCAATTTTCATTTTTATTATTCAAAATGAACAAGAAAACAATATCAGAACGCGTAAATTTGCATTCAATAACTTCACTTATTTCTTGAAAGAAAATGTGGAAAATGGATACTACGAGAAAGAATGGGTGTCCACGCCTAAACTGCGACTAATCGGAAACCGAGATAAATGACAAAAAATGAAAAATAGCCATTAAATTATTTTTTTGCATGAATTCGACCAAAAAACTAATTCACAAAATTTTTGGTCAAAATTCTAGAAAATTTTTCAAAATTTTTCGATTGCGTTTTTTCGTTTGACTCAAATCACATTAATATGGGTTTAAAATGATCCCTGAAAAATTCTAAGAAGATGATAAAAATAATTTTCGAAAAAAATACTATTTTTCAGAGTTCAAATCGGAGTTGAACAGTATGAGTCATCCTATTGACCCCAGGACCGAAGCAATGATATGGAAGTACCTCTCTCATTTTTCTGAACAAAAAGCTCAATGTAAGTTATCGCGAAATTGAAAATATTCTTGATGACTAAATCAGGGTGCCGGCTATTCGTTCGAAATTTGAACCTTTGGTATTTTTGTCAGCGTATGCGTCATATTTTGGACTCCAGACGGAAGTAATAATCTGAAAGTATCTCTCTAATTTTTTTCGGGAACAAGAAGTCTCAAATGTAGATTATGCGCGAACGTTTGAAAAATTCAGATGACTAAATTAGGTGCGGCTTTTCGTTCGAGATTTGAACCTTTGAGCATTTTTCAGCGTAAGGCGTCATAGTTTTTCACTCCAGACCGGAAGTAATCATCGGAAAATATCTTCCATTTTTTTCTATAATAAGATGCGTGTCAAAGTTAAGTTCATTCGCGAACTTGGAAACATTTTGATGACTAAACCAGTGCGGATTCGTTCGAATTTAAAACTTTGAGACATTTTTCTAGCGTTATAGTCATAAAATTCAGTATTGGACCGGAAGTAATATCAGCAATAGTTTTTAATTATTGAGGAGGAACGGGTCAATAAACACTTATCTCAGAAATTTAAGGGGAACGTTTTTCCCGAATCAGACCATTGGACGGGAGGTCGTTTTTTTTAGTAAATGCATAATTGTTGCATTGAAATAGATTTGAAAAACTTAACTAGGATGAAGTTGGTATGATAGCTCATTCGAAAGCTAGTGTTTCAAACTAACAATGCTTAAAGCTGGGCCTGCCATCAACCGTTTACGGTAACCGGAGGTCTATTATATAGGCCTTTCAGTATAAAATTTGAGCAAAAAATAGAAAACTTGTTTTTTCTTCCAGGATTCATCAAAAATATATTTCAAGCAGTAAATATGTAGACAATCATGATATAGAATGAACAGAACATAAAATTAACTTTACGGCTAATTTTCAGAAATAAATTTGGGCTCATACGAGATTCGAACCTACCAAAAAATGAAATTCCGGTTTGTATCGGATGAAAGGTTAATGTATGTCAACCTTTAAGGTATTAGTTGTTTGAAACACAGCTTTTGAATGAGCTATCAATACAACTTCATCCTATGTCTAAGTTTTTGAAATATGACCACGCATGGGGTCATACTATTTGCATTATGAAAGAAAATCCCATGAAGATTCCAAATATATAAATAAAAATATTGTATGTAATATGACTCCAATATCACAAAACTAGTTTTTAAGTATTTTTATACAACGAAAAAAATTTCGAAAATTTTTTTGTGAGCGTTTGAAACATTTCAAAAAAAATTTTCAAAATTTTGAAAAAATTTATATAGAATGCGTTAACGTCCAAAGCAAATAACATTTCTAGTCTTGGATTTCATCACTGGCCGATTCGATATAT
>SCLH01000761.1:216049-229826 GCA_004367855.1 Oikopleura vanhoeffeni | reverse complement strand
GATTGCCTGAGCCCCCCAAACTGATCATTTCAAAATTTAATTTTAGTTTTTTTGCGTTTTTGTCCGCCGAAAGCAAATTTTAAATCAAAAGCAATTTGCACGATTTTGTAGGCTTTCCGGAGCCTCACACAACAAAAAATGATGAAAATTGAAGGAGTAGGTACGAACTGCGTGTCTTTTATACCAGGATTGTATCAGATTACTGTTAAGTTTAAAATTACCGCGAAGGTTGGTTCTGTTAGTTACAAATTTTTTCGGAATATCACCTTTGCTAGTTTGACACATCCAAGTATACGCACATCCAAGTATCGCAAAAATACACTATTTAGTGAATCGCCCCAAGATTTAAGCATAGTATCAAATTAAACGACGAGCAATTTCCTGATATTTTTATGTTAAATTATCACTTTGCTGATAAACTGGGAACAGCCTAATAACCACGTTCAAATTGGCCATATGATACTTTGGTGTAGATGATAAAATTAATCTAAGAAATCCTAAATACTACCAACGTGAATGTCAAACACGTTCGAGATATAAACGTCAACCAATTGCGTTTCTTATTGTAGAGTATTCTAGATATTTGGCTTCAAAAACCACTAAAACGTCTTTTTCATGACGTTTACCATCGACGTTTCTATAGCAATGATTTCTGATGAAAAAAAAATTTGACAATGTTGAAATAAAATTTTTCTAGTTTCAGCAAGTTTGAATCAACCAATTTTCATTTTTATTATTCAAAATGAACAAGAAAACAATATCAGGAACGCGTAAATTGCATTCAATAACTTCACTTATTTCTTGAAAGAAAATGTGGAAAATGGATCTACGGAGAAAGAATCAGATCTATTTCAACGTAAAATTCTACGATTATTTCAGGCAGGAAAAGAGTCAACAAAAATTGATTTTGAAATTTAAAGTCTTGACGTCAAAAAATTTTATTTAAAAGTTGATCATAACTACGGATATTCCTACAGATTTAAGCGAAAATCGACTTCATTTAAGTAGATATTTGGATATCAATTATGGAGTGAAAAAAAGCTTCCGGAAAATGAGGTAACTTTATTTCCCCAAAATGTCCGATCGGCCACAAATCGAATTTAAGGGTCGTGTTTTTATGTTAATAATTTTTATGGTTTTTGAGCTTCTTATCGACCTCTCTCCTTAACAAACTCTAAATTTTACCTTTTAAGACAAAAAATTTTATTTTTATCTTGTAAATTTTCTCTTCTCTCAATATATATAAGAAAAAATATGAATTATTAAGTTTGATTATCGAAAGACGATTTGAAATAAGGAATTTCAAAAGTCAAAAATGGGTATCGATTTTGTTAAGCTATCTTGTAGGGTTTTTTAAGTTGAAAAAAACTATAGGGATTACAGACCCTCAGACGACAGATCCTGAATATTTGAATGATACAAACAACGCGGGATAATAGCACCCAATCAAATCATTGAATTGCAGAATAAACCGATTCCATCGGTCAGATTTGGAAGGGATCAACCGATCAAATTCTTAGATTCCAAATTTTTTAAATATTCATTGTCTGTCCTCTATTCTGTCCTCTTTATGGATAGTCTGTCCACTTGATGGCCTGTAATCCGTATGAGAATGATCAGTATCAACTTGAGACTCAAAAATTTTGCCAAAACTAAGAGTTTTTAAAGACTGATAGTTGTATTTCAGTTTATTAAAATTATTTAAGTACTGCTATTTATTTTGCAGATTGAGTGCGAGTTATTTCGCAGAACCAGGTATCGAGTGATTTGGAAATTGAATTAATTAAATTGAATGACTTAATTAAATCATTCAAGACTTACTCGTAGTACTGACAGCTACCCTGTAAATACGAACCACCATCACCTATTTGATTAATTTACCATTCACGGCTGTTTTCGCTGATCAGATAAGTGACATGCGTTTTGAGGTGCTCCTCTTGAACTTCGCAGACAAAAAAAAGTTTTACTTAATCATTTCTCTCAAATAAATTAGGCAAACTTGTGGCGAAAAAGTCTGTCGGGCCAAATTAATTATTAAAATTTAAGGGCATTACCGAATCTGCAGCTGTAAATATAAACAAATGATCCAGTAGATATTCGCAGTTTTCTAGAAATGATCATGAAGTTCAGTTTTATAATTTTGCCATGTTATTATGCAATTATTTCAGATTGTCAGAATTCCATCGGTAAGATAGGAAATTTTTCATGAATTTATTTTTTCTGAACTTTAATTTATTTTCAGAAATTAAAGCTCAAAAACAAAAATGATTTTTAAAAAAAATCACTCAGAATCCTTCCTCAAACGCAAATATACTTTGATCAATCAACAACTGTGGTTGAACAACAATTATAGATTTTTGAGAGCCAGTGTGTGGACGCGATTGAAGCATTATCTTGATATTGCTATAAGACGGTAAATCTGAGGAGATGGATGTTATTTTTTTTTGAAAATTTTTTTTTATTGAAATTTTTCCATTCTGCTTTCTGATCGGTCGAAATCAAAATTAATAATTAGCCTTCTTTGACATTTGAAAATTGTTCTTTCAATTATTTCCGATGAAGTTTCATTATATGGAATTGTAAAATTTGTGCTCAAAATACGTTTTTTTGCCATTGAAAGTCGAAAAATTACCCAAAATTTGAATAGAAATTAATTAAACAAAATTCTAGAGATATATTACCCGGGATGTTTCTATAAAAGATGTATAAAAACATTTTGAGCAATATCAAACTATTTTTTTGGATTTGCGGGTCCGAACCAAAAAAAATTTATAATCGAAAATTCAATAGTCGATTTTTTGACTTTTGTATTATAAAAATAAAGTTGAAAACATTAAGAAATATACAGTTAGAAAGATATTCATCTAGTTTAAATTTGCAATAAAATGAGCTGCAAATCGGCCAAAGGCCGAAAGAAGAGAATCTTTAATTTGAAATTTGAATTTAAAAAAAAAAGACGTCTGATTCGACGGAAAAATAAAAATTTTTATTCAAATTCTTTACATTGAAAAATTTCGAGAAAATGAGATGCAAGTCGGCAGTAGGCAAATAAGAGAATCTGATCTGTGATTTGTAACAAATTAGCTTATAATCGGCCAAAGGTTTTTAAGTGAAATTTGAAATTAAAAATTAACCGAAGGCCGATTAAATGAAATATTATTGTTTTGAAATATAAAAGGAAATTTATACTTTTGAAATTAATGAGCCTTGAATTGACCAAAGGCCGTGACTGGTAAAAAGAAATTTTTGTAGAGGTTTTTCGAGATATAATTATTAATTATAGGTTCATTTCAAAAAATGGTTGGTTTGACGTTAATAAGGAATAAAATCATAAGCAAGAATTTTGTTGTGTCGAGCAAGATTGCTAAATTAGCTGAAATAGTTAACGCATTTTTCGCAAAGTTCGATTTTTAAATGGTCTGATGACTTAATGAAGCACCATTTCAATTTTATTAATCAAAAGCGTTTAACACAGCTCAGGCTAGCAAAATGGAAAAACTTTTCGATCGTAATTTTCCGTACGTTTCTCGGAAAAAAAGTTTATTGAACAGAAAACTCAGTAGGAGGCCAATCTTTTTTCAAAGCCTGAGCAGGTTACGAGTGTATAAGACTATAAGTTATAGATTAAAGTTATATTTTGTAGACGAGTGACTCTTTTAGAACTTTCAAGTTCAATATTGGGATTTAAATATATTCGTTGTTCTCAATTCACACAAAAAATCGGAAAAAGTCGGTCAATTTTTGTTTCAAATTGATTTAAACATAAAATGTATGAAACCTACGAATATTGTCATATTTTACTCTGTTATTTCGTTGAAAAATTATTCTCTGTTTGTTTAGCGTGAAAAACAGATTCATTGTTAATAATTAATTTGCGCCATGGAGTATGATGAGATGAGAATCAAACGCCCACGCAAAAAGCCTCTAACAATCAAAACACTTTATTTACATACTTCATTTTTATTCTCAAATAATTTTTTTTTTATGGATCTAGAAAATGAGTTAGGAAACGAAGAGAATGAAAACTGCAACGAATTCTGCACTCACAACCCCTCAGGCCTTAAAACATTTGCAATATTTATTTGTTAATAAAAGATTTAATATTCAAACATGTTTTGCAGTTGATTTCGTATGAGAGACTCTCATAAAGAGTTTTAACCCTTGGAGGCTCTGGACTATTTTCAAAAACACCTGCAGATTAATACCAGAAATTGCAGGTTGCTTCTGAATGATTCACTTTATAGGAAATTTTTTTCTGAAACTGCTGCATTTTCAATTTTTCTCCTGCCGGCTTTGAGTAAACTTTTATTCTTTTGAAAATGATTTCGATAAATTGCGAAGGTTAGGTTTTTTTTTCGGAAAAGTAAGATTGAAGACCGAAAATTGCAGGTTATTTTCTGAGAAAGTCACTTTTTAGAAAATTAATTTTTAATCTTTCAATTATTAATTTTTGTTCTGACGTCTCCCATTTCCTCACGAAAAAATTGCGTAGGTTGAAGCACAATTTGTAAATGTCGGTTTTCCATATGGTTAATAAAGTCAAAATGTGAATTAAATACTGTTAAAGTTTAAGTATCCTTAATCTCGAGGACGAGAGTACAATAAAGTTCCCAGCACTTTTACTTTTCCCGTAATAAGCTCTCAAAGTCGCACCACTTAAGTGGTGCAGGAGCCTCAAAGGGTTAATAAGTCGAAAATGTTTATACTCTCATGCTTATCGAAAATGATGCTTATGTGTCGTATTTTATCACTACGTCATAAGAATGGAAATCCTGTGATTTCATTGGTACTGTGAATACAATCCTGTGATTTCATTGGTCAATTTATCTATTTGTGACGTTGTGATAAAATACAACACAAAGGCATAATTTTCGATATGGATTAAGGGCCCTTAACTGACAGATCGTGACTATTTGAAAAATTCGGAATACAAGCATTTACTTTGTTGATCCGCCCAAATTTGACCAATATATCAACCTATTCTGCAGTCCAGTATTTTCATCGGATGCTAGTATCCTGCGCTGTTTCTTACATTCAAATAGCCACGATCTGTCAACTGATCCATATACTGTAATTTTACTTTCATGGATTTAGTGACAATATTATAGTCCCCTTTCGTTATAAATTCATAAAAATATATTTATAATTTTTAGGGGTAGATTGGTCGTCGCCAAAAAAGTCGGCAAGAATTCTGCAAAAATCACCTAGTTTCATCCGTATGAAAATTAAATTTTGACGCTAGTTCATGTCTTAAAGTCATGTCATTATAACTTGATAAAGTAAGTAATTTGTTTGCTTGGCAAATGGGTGTGTTAAAACGCCCCGTTAAATCGTAACTCGGTGAAAGTTTTTCGGTTTTATATACAATTTTTAATCGTATTTTTTTGATCGAAAACAGAGAAATGTCGTCTCCTAAAATGGTTAGTGTTTTAATTCATAAAATAAGTATTAATAATACTGTATTATCGCTTTTTCAGGGCTATCCTGTTAACGGAATTTATGCGGAAAACCGAGAATTGGATGCTACAAATATTCCAACTTCAATCATTTTTTCTCTCAGCAAATATTCTAAAGGTCTAGCAGACGCTCTCATGTGTTTGAGAACCATAGATTTGATTCATATTGAGTCAAAAAATTTGGGAGATACTTTCGAATTTTATGCCGAGACTAAAGATTCACCCGAGGATGGAAGCTTTCAGAGTTTGGATAATAAAAGTTAAAACACAGAAATTAAAGCTTAAGTAAAGGGTCCCGTTAATTTATTCATATTTTGAAGATTTTTAAACAATTCATCAATTTCTCTCACAGTCATTTGAATTTAAAAAAAAATAGAAATACTTAATGAGATATTCACAAAAAAAATTTATTCTTGAAAAAAATTTTTAAGTAAAAGCAGCTTAAAAACGATTTTATAACATTTTCAGAATTTATGGATCAATATAAGGCCCAATTTTTAGATCGGTGTAAGTCTGCAATAAGCGACAAAACTAAAAATTATCCTATGTTGTAATAAACAAAACTTGCAATTTTTATTTTTATTCCATAATTTTGAAAAATGGCAAATCACAGCTTTGATCATTCCTTTAGGGTAACCATTATTCAATATTTTGTATATTCATCGTACAAAATTCGAGAGATTTGTTTTTGAAATAGAATTATAAAATTAAAAAAAAAATCTGAGTTACGGAAATTACTAATCTGGGGTGTGATTGCAAGGACACAGTTTTGTGCAGGCAGCATAAGCATCTCAAAGCATTAATAATGCTGCATTATAGAGAACCCACACGAATCTCGATTTTATTCCCGACATTTCTATCGTACAATTATAAAACCACTTGTGCATTTTGTTCGTTTAACTCAATGCATTTATGTATAAATGCATCAGCTAAATTATGTGATTTTAACAAGAATTATTTCTAAAAATATCAAAATGTGATTAAGAATATTCAAAACGGAGTTGTTAATTGGACGATTCACTTTTTTCTGAAAAATTGGTACAGTAGAGTGCGTTTAAACGGACATTTTTGTAGAAATAGTTTGGGTAGAAATTCCCTCTAACATGAGTAAAAAAGAGCAATTTGGTGATTCAAATTGCTTGTTTGAAGATGATGAACAGTTAAAATCGACAAAATGCTCATTTGAATCCACGCTATTAAGACCTTCTGATCTAAACCCGTTTCATCAAACTGTCCGTTTAAACGCACTCTACTGTTATTTTGTCCGGAGTTTTGAAAGGTATATTAAAATAAGCTTCAAATTAAACTACTGACGCCTAAAGTTAATTTAAACGATGAATTTGGCAACCATACGGTCAAAATTTTGATTTGCTTCAATTCGATTTTTTTATTTTAAAAGCCTAATCATGAAAAATTCAGATCAAAATTGTTTTCGCTGTAGCGGGCCCAGATCGCCATATCATTTTTCCAACCTGCGTGGATCTTGAAAATGAGGGTTATCTCTAGAGCGCGTGTTGTCTAAATGATTGTTTTAGTGATTGCCTTAGTGATTATGCACCAATCAACTCTGGCGCTGCGAATATCAAGCATTTTCGCCTATTATAATACCCCTACAGTCACTGAGACAACATTAGTGGGATTCGAACACGCGCTGTAGAGATAACCATCATTTTCAAAATCCAGTTAGGTTGTAAAAACGATATTAATTATATTTTAATGTTCGAAAAAACGGTTTATTATCCCTATACAGGCTGCAATCGATGCTTTAAAAGCGCATTCGTTTGTTACAGGAGTTAAAGTTTTTACAGCAGGAGACGATGACGGAAATATTCCATGGTTTCCACGACACATTTCGGAATTAGATCGATTCGCGAATCAAATTTTAACCTATGGATCTGAACTTGACTCAGATCACCCTGGTTTTGTTGATCCAGTTTATAGAGCACGACGAAAAGAATTTGCTGATATTGCATTCAAATATAGGTAATAAAAGTAAATGTGGGTAGTTAACGCAAAATTGGCCAAAAACGTAGTTTTGTAGTCGGCGTCACGCTAAATGTAGAAACACGAAAGATATGAAACTACCAGATATCCTTTGATTGCCCTCTGGTCTTTATTTGGGCACTCAAAAAGCGGGGGCGAGAAAACAACGCAGCTTTCGAAAAACGACTCAGCCGATTAGGCTCTTAGATAGCTCAAACTGAGCATAAATGTCTAGTAAATAATACAATTTAAAAATTGGTCCGAATCAGACCATTGTTTCTATCTTTTGACAAAAACTAATATTAAAAAACTAATAATTAAGAAATAACAGTAATCTCAGAAAACAATAAGAAACCTTGATCCGATTCAAACCAATTTTTTATGTTTATATTCATTAGATAATTTTGCTCAGTTTGAGCTATCCACAAACTAAATCGGATAATTTTTTTTCAAACAAGCGTCGTCTTCCCCTCCTGCTTTTTGAGGGCCCAAAAAAAGTCCAGAGGGCAATAAAGGGATATAAAATATTTGAGTCAATAGGCCTCGAGTCAGGGTCAAAGTTGATCGCACTGATAGTCACTTTCGCAGGAAAAGTCGTTTGAAAATTTCCTTTTGAAACATTAAAAATCTAACTAAGCCCTGAGTTTAAGAGATATGGTCCAGACCGTATGGACTTCATTTGACTTTTAAATTGACAGAAATAATAGTATCTACAAAACTTAACTCAAAAAATTTTCGAAAAAAACTCATAGCGCTTGAAATCTTGAAAAAACGGGTATTTACGCCTTGTTTCGTCCGCGAATTTAAAAAAATATTGACCAAATTAATTAAGCTTCCCCAAAAAAAACAAGTATATCCTTTTTCCAACCTAAGTGTATTTTAAAAATCAGGGTTATCTCTAAAGCGCGTGTTCGTATCGCACTGATGTTGTCTAAGTGATAGCCTTAGTGATTAGGCACCGATCAACTTTGGCGCTCCCAATATCAAGCACCTTTGCCTACTATCATACCCAAGACAGTCAATATGACAACATTAGTGGGATTCGAACACGCGCTATAGAGATAGCCCTCATTTTCAAGATCCACTTAGGTTGGAAAAAGGATATGCTTTAGTACCGAATTTTAATGTTAATATTTCGTGAAATGTGCTCCCCTTTATCCCTTTTATCACACTTTTGTTAATATCCCGGCCCTACTACTTAAAACAACACTACGTTTGCTAATCAGGGCCGGGATATTTACAAAAGTGTGATAAAGGGATATGTCGCGCAACTTCTTATTTTTTGGCCCGCACTTTTGAAACTTTCTTAAATTTTCTTTGACGAATTCATACTGGTAGTAAGTGTGCTCGAGGACTGTTAATTCAGTTTATAATTTTATTATTTAGACACCACGAAATGTTGCCACTAGTTATATACACAGAGGACGAGATTAAAACCTGGGGAATAATTTTCAATAACTTGAAAGATTTATTCAAAACAAATGCTTGCAAGGAGAGACTTTTATATGAAAAAAACGGAACCACATATTAACTGACAAGTCTCTTAATTGTTACTAGGCAAAGTCCCGTTCTTATCTTTTGACTTGGACAGTCGCCCTGAGCGAACAGGTTGAGAATTGTTTTTTCATCATTGAAGTTAGATTCTAGGCGCTGACTTGAAGGCGCCTGTACGAGTTAAAGTACAATCCACTCAGTGGGCACCGACATTTTACGCGAGAGCTTCGTTATCTATTCCTATCATGTTGAAGGGGCCAATCTCTGAAAGCCCATCAGAGACGTGTAATTCTTCTACGCGAGAAGCGGGACCCTCTGAGCGGATTGTATGATTCATAAATCGCGTTTCATGATTAAATTTAATTTATAAGTAATAATTAATTACATAAGAGTACTCAAAGAACTATATCAAAGATGATTCTCGGCTAAAAAATATATTTGAGTTTCTTTTTGAGAGGAAATTTTTCTTAAACATTAATTACGTATTAATCACCTTTTTTTACACGGTTAAATTACATCCTACACAATCACTCATTTAACTGTCAAAGAGTCTATGAGTAATAAGGTTATTACGTATTAAGGGGGTGGTCAACGCAAAATTAGCAAAAAACGGACTTTTCTTGTGAAGTTCACGAGTAAAATAAAAGAAATAATTGCTCGAATTTGTCGTCAAGGATCCAATTGAACGAAAACCTGTCAATTAATAAAATTAATTTCGTTGAGCGAGTCTCAGATCCGCCGGAAACGGCGCTCAAAATTTATTCGTTTATAAATTTCAATTCCCTACTCCTCCCTGAGTTTTTGTGGAATCAACTTTATTTATTTTTTGCACCCCCCCCTCAAATATTTGAAGCTATTATCGCAAAAGCATTAAATCGGACATCATCTTCGATTTGATCAAACTATTTTTGTAAAACTATATATGATAAAATTTGACATTATGAAAATTTTATCATAAATTGTTTAGAAAAAAATTGTCCGATTTAATACTTTTGCGATAATAGCTTCAGATATTTAAAACGTAATAACCTCATTACTCATAGACTCTTCGACAGTTCTATAGAACTCATATCCCTTTAACACCGTTCTGTTAATCTATGATGTGCGGGCTAAGGGAGCCAATCCTAACACTCCCCCTCCTAGCCACTCATGAAGCCGATTTTCAGCCCGCACATCATAGATTAACAAATAGGTGTTAAAGGGATATATCGAAGATAATTGTTACACCTGCTTTTTCACTCACGCGTCATAACTGTGACGCCAGAAAAGATTGTCAGCTTATTTCAAGAATCGTGTAATTTGATTGGTAACAATATTTTATGGCACCACATTTATGACGCGGAGTGAAGGAGCAGGGAGAACGGATAATCTTCGATATGGCCCTTTTCATATATTTAGATTAGAACAAATGTTCATTTTCTGGTAAATTGCGTTATATAAAAGTCTGTCGAAAGGAATTTAACGACGTTTTCCCTTCTTCATTGTGGTTATACTGAAAATAATATCCCCCAGTTACGTGAAGTATCGACATTTTTACAACGAACTACTGGATTCCGCCTTCGACCAGTAGCAGGCTTATTATCATCTCGAGATTTTCTAGCTGGATTAGCTTTCCGAGTGTTTCATTCGACTCAATATATCAGACATTCAAGCAAACCTCTATACACGCCAGAACCGTAAGCTTTAACGAACAAAATTAATCAATTTTTTTTTTCTCAAGTCGATTTATTATAAATTAAAATGCGATCGTGTTGGGTGAAGCGTTTTCATTTATTTATTTTTCAAACTATTTAAATAATAAAGAAATTGTATAATAAAAGACAAAGTTGAGCAGAGTAAATCCAAACCTGTCGAAACTTTCGACACTGTAAAAAGTTAATACAATACTAATTAGGGAAATTGTAACACTGTGTAGAAATTCCCGCCTATGGGGTTGACCTTTCCCATTGTACCACGAGAGAAAAGGCATATTTAAGCTAAATTAAACATGTCAAATTCAAAATTATTTTAGCTGAGTTATGCCTTCTACAAATTTTTCTAAAATATTTGACATGTTTAATTTAACTTAGATATGCCTTTTCTCTCGGGGTACAATGGGTAAGTTCAACCCCATAGGCGGAAATTTCCACACAGTGTTACAATTTCCCTTATTAGTATTGTATTAACTTTTTACAATACAGGTCAAGTGTTCCAGTTTTGTGTGGGCGTCACAGGATAATTCATTAAGCTTGAAACAAATGATTACTACGCAGAATGACTCATCTTTTGTGATAGACCTGGTTTCCCAAACTAGTATTGTTCAAACATTGTCTATTATAATTTTTTTCTAGATTTTTTAAGTTTACTGCTAAATCCTTTAAAAAAATACTGATAAAAATGGTTTGAAAATAAATAAATTGAGAACGTTAACCACAGAAATCGCATTTTCATATTTATTTTCTCACTTTCAGAGATGTTTGCCATGAATTGATCGGACATGTTCCTTTATTTGCCGATCCAAAGTTTGCAGACTTCAGTCAAGAAATCGGGTTAGCTTCATTAGGAGCGTCAGACGACGACATCAAAAAGTTAGCAACTGTAAGTTTTTCAAAATCTGTATTAATTTGCGAGTCATAAAATTGTTTCAGAAATATCAGCAAAAAAATCACGTGGTCAACTTTGTTAAAAAATTACTTAAAAGTTTTTGAATCTAACAAAGTCAGCGATTACAATTTTTAAAGTCTAATTTCAATACAAAATTCTATGGATTTTTTTGGTTCCAAAATACTCAAGCTAATTTTGGTTTTTAGTTTTTTTTGTGAATTTATTCTCGATTCTTGATAAGCTGATAATGTTTAATTGATAAGTATGCTGGCTTACTATTTTAGAAGTCTTCGTTTTTTCTTATTTCTCTAGTGGGAATGTCACTGTTGGATTTTCTACGCTTTTTTTTTATTCAATTATTCCTCGCAAATATTTACAAAAGTTTGATTCTAGAAAATTTTAGTTTTTAAGTCATTGCGAAAAAATTTCTTAGAGATAATGTAACTTAGGGAGATTATTTCCTAAAAAATATAACTATCAGGATTCTAGAAATTTCTATAATTTTGCAAATTGGCGATTTTACAATTAAGAAATATGAGTGTGAAAATAATTATAATTTCTGGTGATCAGAGTTTGAATCAAAAATTATAAAAGTTGTATGTGAAAATATTTGACAAAAAAATAACTGAATTAAATAAATGGCCTTGACTTTAAAAAGTATTTGTTATTGTTATAGTTAGTTATTGTTAACAAATTTAAAAAGTTACAGTCTTTTATTAACATTGTTAAAACGGTACACTGACTAACCATTCATGAAAACCCCCGATAATGGAAACACATTAACATTTAATGGACACCCATAACCATTTATGGAAACCATTTTTGAAAAACAAGGCATGTTTGAGTAAAATAAACTCTGTTTTTAGTGTTTAATTTGCTCCAAACTCTTCCAAAAGTTTGTTGATTTCGGCTGCCCTATAATTGATCCCTGAATATGTAATTTAGAAAAAACTCAAAATTTTTTAAAATTTTTCGGCTGAAAACAACTTTTCAAATTTTGCATAAAATTACCATGTAATGGAAACCCATTACCATTTAATGGAAACCCATACCCATTTAATGGAAACTAATTACCATTTATGAAAACCATTTTTTTCGCGAAAGTGGGTTTCCATAAATGGTTAGTCAGTGGATTATGATTGTTTAGAAATAAATCTTATCAGATTAAACTCTGACGTAGGTTAAATACTCGTGCGCCGATCGTATAATTCACAGTACTCATTTTTGGCAACAATTTTCGGAATTACTAAAAAAAAAATAAGGTTGGCGAAATTGGTACTGTTTTTCTTCAAAAATTGCTCAAATCACTTTTTAAATAAAGTGAGGAGCATCTTTAAAAGTTTTCAAGACTTTTTATCCATTACTGCAAAGTCCAAAAGCAATCACGTGACCTTCAGATTAAGAAATAAGGTTTTAGTTCAATTACATAAATAGTACTCAAATTACGCCGAAAAACTCATCAGAATTTTCCAAAAACGTCACGTGATCTTATTTTTTGAGGAAAAAGGGATTAATTTATGACATATTTTAAACCTTGTTTTTCAATTATTTCGTCACGTTATTTATTTATACTTTGCTGTGATGAGACAAAAGACTTAAAAACGGTTCAGTTTTATAAACAAATTTTTTTGGCGTAATATGAGTACCGACCATCCGGTTAACTACAATGACCGGTCAAAGTCAAGTTCATCGTAGAGACTTGAAAGTATTCTCAAAAGAATTGAAAGGGTCGACTCTCTGACGTAAATATTAGCAACTATGGGTCAATTTTGTACTGAAAGGTCGCTAGAGAGCAAAAATCCTTCTTGTGAAATATCAAAATTTTACCAGTTTTTACTTTCTAGTGACCTTTCAGCACATAATTGACCAATAGTTGCTTATATTTACATAAGAAACTCGACTTTTCCGATCCATTTGGAGATACTTTAAAGTTTCTACAATGAACTTGAAATTAACCTTGCACTTTCATGAGTCATTGTGGTTGACCAGGTGGTGGACTTGCTTTAAATCGAAAAACCCTTACCAAAACAAACTTAATTCCTGTTTGCAGAAAAAAAACGATTGCTCTTAGTTAGACGCCTTTTAGAGCTACAAAACTAAAGGCATGACAATTTGTCATTCAAATCAATATTTAAAAAAAACTTGGTTCTTAAAGTGACCATAGTTTTGCACAAATAGATAAAAATCATTTAAAGTTTACTATGACGTAATTAAAATTTTAAATAAATTTAATTTTATATTATTGTTGCAATTTTGTATGT
>SCLH01000761.1:138645-216044 GCA_004367855.1 Oikopleura vanhoeffeni | reverse complement strand
GTAATTTCGATTGTATAGCAAATTGGCTGAATCGCATTTTAAAATAATAAAAAATGTATGTTGATAATGAAACTTTGCTTATCTGGCTCGATTAATAATAATGGCAGCTAGATGGCTGAAATGCGGTCTGGATAGAGACTCACTTCGCTGGTCTGCGAGTTAATGGAAAATTTTCGAATAAATTTTTGTCTGACCCGCAACATTTTCGAAATAAAGTTTCTCAAATAATTTTGTCTTCAAGATTTATTGGTTTACAGTCGAATTTGGAGTTTGCCGCGAAGATGGAGATATTAAAGCCTATGGTGCCGGAATTTTATCGTCATTTGGAGAACTAGAATATTGCTTGTCCGATGTGCCAGTAATGTTACCCTTTGACCCAAAAATCACAGCCGAAACAGAATATCCAATCACAAAGTATCAGCCAACTTATTTTGTCACAGAATCATTCGATGACGCCAAGAAAATGGTCAATTTATATGCAAAGGTAAACTACATTTTGAGTAGTTTTTTATTTTATTTCCACAAGCGATATTTTAACAAATACCTACGCATCTGTGTTTTCAAACACAGTTCGCGAAAATAATTTTTTCTCTATAAATATGTTGTTGAATTCAAGACAATTACTTTTGTTTTAAGGGAGGCATACCGTTACGGTATTACCGTATCCCTAGGGTCATACTCAGGAGTAAAATTGACTTTCAAACCAGCAATTATATTGGGATATGAAAATGGGTGACTGATACAAAATTTTGAGGGAATTTCATGGGAAAACACGATTTTGTGTTTTATTGAGGACAAATATCTTAAACACTGCACATTATGAAACCAAATAGTTGATAACAATGTAATATTTGAACTAAAATATAACATCTTGAAACATAATTGAAGATCACTGATTGCTTGACCAATCACGAACGAGCTTCAAAACAGAGTCATTTTTTGTCGCAAAAAGCCTATTCCTCTGTGAGTTTTGAAGGTAGGAAAATTGTTCGTAGCTTTTATCAACCACGAACGACGTACGCGAGTCTGTACCCTCTTTATGACTTGAAAATTGAATTTGCTTTCAAGTCAAAAATTAACGTCTCAGCAAATTATAATTGATACAATATATTTGCATCGGCACAATACCGATATTTTCTGACACTCAGATAAAGCTTATGATATCCCTTTAACACCTTTTGGGTGATTTGATAGATGTAGGCTGAAAAGAAGAGAAAGCGGCCTCATGAGTGGCTAGAAGGGGTCTCAGGAGTGTTAGGATTGGCTCCTCCAACCTACATCTTTCAAATCACCCAAAAGGTGTTAAACGGATATGCGGCTTTGACGAAAATAATAAACAGTATTTAAGAAATGATTATATATTAAAAAATCTTGATCACCGATGTTCTTATCTGTAGTCAGATTGAGCTGTATTTTTGCATAAAAAAAAACTACAGTCGAGCCTTCGTTTGGTTAGCTCATCAAACGAAATTAAGCTACTGAATCTATTTATCCAACTTTTAAATGTTTTTTGGTCATTTTAACTCCAAGGATTTTTCAGGAAGAAGCAAATCCAGTGCTGGCCAAACTGAATGACAATATGAAGCGCTGAAATCTTAGACTTGAAAGTCAAGACAAATGTAGCATTTAAATGCTCTCCAAAATGAGCTAATCTGATCAATTATTTTTTTTTTATTTTCGAATTTTTTTTAATTTTCGAACTTTTTTTAAATTTGAAAAGGCGTAAAATATTTGTTTTAGTCGATGAATAAACCTGTTAATGTGCGATATAATGCTTATACTCAATCTATCGAACTTATCAATTCCTTTGATGCATGCGAAGAATTAGCTGCTGAAATGCAAGGACAAATTGACAATTTAAGCATTGCCCTCAAAAGAGTTCGAAAATCTTTTTCCCTATCATTTTGCTAAACTCTATAAATAAACATTTTTGCTCAAGATAAATTTAAAATGGTTTTTTTATATTTTTTCAATCAAATTCTGTTGGAGGTTGTGACAGTATATCCTGGAGAATATTTTTATAAAACGTGCAAATTCAGCGAGTTTGAATGTTTTTCTGATGATTTTTGAGTTAATTTATCGATAATCTGAGACAGTGATTGAATTGTACTCAATGAAGGTAAAAATAATGATGCAAAAGCTAAAATATGGATTTCAGATTGTATTTGGACAATGATTTCAGATCCTTTCTTTTGAAACAAATGCATACTTAATTTTTTTCTGCCGTCATTTTTGGCACGTGATGAAGGCGCTTTTCTTCGAAAAAGCGCGGCAAACGAGAAAACTCAGCCTGTTTAAATGTCAATTTCTGAAACAGCACACGGTTTATTTTCAGATGATTACTTTTAAGTGAAGGCAATTTATTTCATGAATCATAAAACATGAATAATCTGAAATCCTATACCATATAATAAGGACCACTGTGAAAACTGTAGAGTCGTACTTTGTGAACAAGCAATTTCGCGCAATGACAAATAGACCTTAAAAATATTTGAATGATTCAATCTGCTGCGCCGTGCAGTTGATGTGAGTCGTTTGTTAAACTCCCAGCCGCTCGTTCGGCTGTGCAGCGCCAAATCGACTTTAAACGGTTTTTTCGACGAATCACGCTTCACTTAGGCTTAATACCGTATATGATTTCATCGTTTAAATAATATAATCTATTTTAAACTTTTTAACAATTACTTTTGATCATTAGCGAGATGATTTTCTGAATTTTCACACCGTAGACTTAATTGGATATGGTCGTTAATTTAAACCTGTATATAATAACCTGTTATATAATTGGCATTAAATAAGCTTGCTCTACAGAGCCGAACAGGCGGCTGCGCCATCTTTAACTGAGATCTCACCCGAGTTAAGACCTTATTTAGGCGCTCAAATTACATGCCGAAAATTCGCCTACCATTAAGCTTGAAATTTTAAATTATTTCGAAAAAAATTTGAGAAATATCTCAAGCCAAATGACGGGCAATTTCTTAATCGAATTCTCATTTTTAAGAAATTGCTGACGATTTTTCGACAATTTTTGTACCAGGTAGTAATACTATTTCACGGGCTACAATTTTAACCCAATTCTAAAAACGTATAATAAGTATAGAAAGTATTGTGGTTCCTTCCTTACAGTAGGTCCTGCTCAATTGGAAATTTTTATTTTACCTGCTACAGCGGCCATATAAGTTGCAGTAAGACAAATATCAATTGCATTTTCGGTGTCAGTACAATCTTTAATATGGATCATAGCAGGACAATAGTCTATCCAAGAGCTGTTATCAGTCAATAAAGGGCATTCTGAACAAACGTTGTTAATTTTTTTCTTATTTGTATTTTATTATTTTGCAGCGGGATTTATTTTGATACTTTTCTATGTGGGTATATCCAATTGACCTCTTTTTATAATAGACAATTTTTGGCTGATTAAGTGCCTATAGTGAAATAAACGAATCGGCAGTAAAAACTATGAAACTTGCAGAACTTACAGAAACTTGTAGAATATATAAAAAGTAATTATATAAAAAGTAAAATGTTAATGGTGTGTACAAAATTATTTTAATGTTTGAATTTACAAAATCAGAAAAATCGAATAGATGTTCTCAGGATAAAATTGGGAATTTAACATTCGTTTGTCTAAAAACGCGATTGAAAATAACGTAAAATACCGTGCAGAATTCAAAAATATTAACAAAAAATTTTTTAAACCTTTGAAAAGACATAATTAAAATTTTTGTCATATCCAGCTGAGGAGCGCCTCTATTCCAAAGTACAAAATGCTTCAATCGTGATCAAACCAAAGGTTTGAATATCAAAATATTTGAATTCGCAATGTATTCCTAGATTTTTTTTGCTCAAAAACAAACGAAAACCAGTAAAAAGAAGTTAATTAGCACAAGAGTTTTCTGTGGTTCAATAAATACTCAGCTAAATCCATTTCATTGTACCGAGTAAACTCTTTTTAGCTAAAAATTTTAACTTAGCACGATTTACCACGCTGATAAAGTTTGAGGCCAAAAACCAAATTGTTAAGCTTTATTGACCGGTTGGTTAACGCAGCTTTGACGTCGACAGTCAATAAAGTCAAAAGATCACAGAAAATATAGAAAAATAAATATTTTCATAATTTAAACGCCCTGAAAAGTTTGCACATCAGTCTTCCGATAGTCGTCGTCGTCGATATTAAGTCTGTTTGTTCTAGTTTTCAAGTGCATCTCCCGAAAAACCTCGCTAAATAATTTAACCGGTTTATTTTAATAATGCATATAAGTCTTTCAAATATTGTTAGAACAAATGAGAGCATCACAAAATGCAACACAGAAACAAAGAAATTTCAAAAAACCTTCAAAAGAGGTTTTTTGACAAAATATTGGTTCTGTGTCATAACTTTTTTTGAAAATGTGCTTTTTCACTAGAAAAACTGAAAAATTACTGCAATAAAATCGTTTTTCAAAAATAACAGTACTTTTGGTGGTTTTTGAAAGTCTCAATAAATGTTTTAAGTTTTTTTGCCAGCTGTTATACTGTTTTATTTTTCCAATATTTTTGTTACTTTGAAAGTCAATTTCAAGGTAAGAAATTGTCTAGTAATCATCAAAATCATTTCCATCAACTTTTAACCACCGTATTTAGTTCATATTTTTAAAAACCGTAAGTCAATTATGTACATGAAAGTCACTAGAGAGTTAATAAATAAAAATGGTCAATTTATTTAAATACTTGTCATTATAAATGAATATCCTGTTCAGAGGAAGTTGACACAAATCTCTGGATAACTATATCAGTGTGGTATATAATAGGGATTTCAAGCGATGTGTGAGAGCAAAGGCCGCCTGTCAGCCTATCAGGGACGGTTATTTCTCAGTCTAGTACATTCTGGAGTTGTATGTGTTCACTCCTTCTGAACAGGATATAACAGTATTTCAAAACAAATATAACCAAGACTATAACAAATTAATAAGTCAAGTTAATTTCGACAATTTCCTGGAATGGTCAATTTATGCCATTCATACTTTTTTGAAACCCTGTTCGTAACCGAAAAAATTGCTATCGTTAAACTAACCTTTAATTACTGGAGTTATTCGCTGGTTTATATTTAGATAAATTTCAAATGCTTTTTAGGAGTACACATAAAAACTAACAATATTTTTCTTAAAAAATGTACCTTTTGTATTAATTACGGGAGCTTTTGGTCATGTTTTACTAGTTTTTAAGCAACATCTTTTATATAATTTGGTTTCAAAACCAACTCATCCGATAGCATTCTCAAACTGAGCACAAATATCGTGTGAAAAATAAAATAAAAAAAATCATCGAACCAATTTATTTTATCTTTTTTACTGAGATTACTGAAATTGTTAAATTACTAGTTAATCTTACAAAAATTGGTACAATCGTCGGATTCGGACCAATTTTCAAATTTAATTATTAACCAGATAATTGTGCTCTGTTTCAGCTATCTAAGAATGCAATCGGATGATTCGTTTGCAAAAGCTGAATTAAATAAATTTTTGGCTAAAATCTAGTAAAAATTGACCAGGAGCCTCCGTTATCGGTATCAAAAGTCTGAAAATATATTTTGAAATTATTGAAACTAACTTATTAACACTAATTTAGTGTATCGTTTCCTTTTCCAAAATTGAAGGCCAAATAATACGCTGCAATCGATCCCACCAAAAGGTCACAGTAGTAAATTTCAATTCCAAATCTCTTGATTTTTGCGATTAATTTATCTAAAAAATATTTTTTTTATCATGCAAGATATTTCTTGTTATCAATAGTAGTTTTTATTCTTGTCGATAAATCGCAGCGATTCCCTAAGGACGCATAATATAATTGGTGAGTAATTGCGCATTACAACAACTGTCTCTCGGGATACTTTTTAAAAGCACAAAAATTATTTGCTGTACAATCTCTTAGGCGTGAAGAAGATAAATTTAAACCGAATTTTAGTATCCAATAAATTTGCCACAAATTGTGTGACTTATCTCAGATCAGAAATCTAGTCGTCACATAATTTTAAAATTTAGAAAAATAAGAATAATACTTTAAAAAAATTCAATTTTCGGTTTAATGTTTTAGGGGTGAAGATACCCAATATAATTTTTGCCAAAAAATCGGCGATATGGGACAAAAATACTGTTTTCTGTTCAAAAAAATGAGCTGAGCTTTCAAAATGATTTAATAATTTGACCATTTTTATCAATTTTATAAGGAGTTTATTGATAAGTTAAAATGAAGTGAAAGATCAAAATGTTTAGAATCAAGTATTTTCTCAAACGCAATCAAACAGAGTTTAAAATAGATTTGGAAAAGTTTGTAATATGACTCTCTTACGCCGACGGAATTTTGACGATATTGGTTTTTTCAGCGATTTTGCCACTTGAAACGTTTTACCAAAAATCGGGAAAATTAGCGATATTGGCGAATTCGGCGATACCGGGCCGGCGCGCCCCCTCTATTGCGCCCCCCGTTATCACCTCCCTTCTGTATTTCTATTCAATTCAGCTCAAAAACGCCTCTGTTGAAAATTGAAAAAGACGTCGATAGCGATCAAGCCAAGCGTTTGAATATCTATTAATTCAAGTAAGTAAAAACTTAATTTCAAAACAGTGGACAAAAACAGCTCAATCGGAAAATTGGCATTTATGATTAAAAAAAATATATATTTCGAATTTTCATGTTCTTCAGCAAAATATGTTCTTGGGAAAACAGAAGAGTTAGAAAAATTTAACAAAATAGGCAACCGTTTTCATCTTATTAAAGACTAATAAAGAACCTCATAATTCGGAATATAGGCTAAACTGACATAAGCTAACTTTTTTTAAACGAACATTTAGCTCTTATTTGAAACCTTCTTTAAATCGAAATTTTTCTCTTGATTTCCCAAGTTCGTGTACTAAGTTTTTTATTTTGTACATTTTCCATAAGAAATAAAATATCCAAAACGTCGTTAATTGCTTTTTCAAATTCAAAAATTAGCTTTCACAATAATTTTTTGAAAAAAAAACAATTTTTGAGAAAATCTTTTTAACAACAAATTCAAACTTATTATTAAACTATATCGAAGATCCTGCTTAGTGTATTTTTTATGTCAATAACAACATAAAAACATAGACGATTGACATAAAAATTACACTAGGCAGTTTCTTCGATATAATGTTACCGTATTTTCTATTGCGAATGAAAAAGTTTCATTGAAAATAATTTTTTTTTAAAACATGTCAACTTTCTTGAAATACGTTTCCAAAATAAAACAACGGTGTACATCTCTGCTCAGAATACATTTTTTCTGAAAAAAGGCTGTACGGCCAACACGTTGCTCCTGGATCCGCGACGCTAACTGTTACTCATCTAAGCGGGGCGGGTAAAAAGCCCCAACCAATCAGAGACGTTTGGAAATTGCGCAATTCCCCGCAAAATATTTTAATCCAATTAAATTGCTCTTAGAAGCACGTGAGTAATAAATGAGTCATAACAGAAAAAATTAATTTCCACGCTTGTTGCCGGGCGCATCGTGTTGAGTGTATATCCCTTTATTGCCCTCTCCCAAAGATTTGGTCCCTCAAAAACACGGGGGTTAGAAAACGACGTCATCCGATTAAGATTAAAAATAGCTCAAACTGAGCCCAATTATATAATTAATATAAACATTACGAATTGTTTTTAATAGGACCAATGTTTTTGTTTTTTAAGATTACTGAAATTGTTTAATTATTAGTTTTTGTCAAAAAATAGAATAAAGGTCTGAGAAAAATAGAAACAACGGTCTGATTCGGATCAATTTTTATTTTGTATTATTCACTAGATATTTGTGCACCGTTTGAGCTATCTAAGAACCTTATCGGCTTAGTCGTTTTTTAAAACCACGTTGTTTTCTCATCCCCCCCGTTTTTGAGGGACCAAATCTTTGGGAGAGGGCAATAAAGGGATATATTTTGTGTAATTTTATTTTACCTTTCAAATTAATCATCAGTCTCTGCGAACATTTGAACTCTCAGCTTTTAAAATGATCTTCTCCATTCTTTCTAAATGCATCCGAAAGCTGTAAATTATTAAAGACTTTTGAATAATTTCCTAGTTTGTAGTCAAGAGTGATGATTAATTCCAATTTTACCTCAGATACCTCGACCAGGCAGATTGGGTTGAACCAACCCGGTAGGCATTAGAAAGCGAAAATAGTAAAAGGCGAAAAAATCGATATTTTATATTTTTTTCGCAGTAAAATATTTGTATCTAAAAATCTGATATTGATGTAAATTTGAGCGGAATTTCGAACAAAAAAGTAAATTTGGCTTTTTCTGAACTCTGTTTTTCATTTGAAAAAATATTGTAAGAAACGCTAAATTCTATTGCGAACACGAATATCTGCATTTTACAATAGAAACTTCATCTTTATTTTCAAAAAATTGGAATTTCCGATTTTTTGGCCTTTTAGAATTTTGGCCTTTTACTGCCAACCCGGCAAATTTCATGCGTTTTATCAAAAACCTCAAGAAGATTAGTCTTAATTTCAAATTGATTTCTTCAATTTTTTGCACGCAAATCACATGCGCTTAAATTAAAAACTGTTGGATTTACAGTGTGGACCAAAATAATGTTTTTCGCATGTCTCGCCCTTGAATTGAATAATGCCAAAACGAGTTATTTTAAGATTTTCATAGGCTCAACAATAATTATGTCAATTTTTACTGGCTGAGTCAATATGTATGTTTTGTTTTGGCAATAGTCATACAATTCAACGTTATCAATCTGACGGACATAAACAGGTGACAATAAACTGCAAATGTACACGTTAAAGTAAAACAATAAATATGTATTCATTAACGGTTGCGCTGATACACTTTCGGCGCTAAAGGGTTAATAAGCGAGAATTTGACTTTCGGCTACCTGCTGGTCACAAAAAATTTTCATTTTGACTTTATCTATTGAAAAAAATTAAATATTCAGGGTTATTTCGAAAAATTTTGCAAAAATAAGTTTTTCTCACAGACAGGCTTGACAATTCTTTATTTTTCTAAAAAGAATCTATTTTTGAATGCTTTTGGGTTTTTTGAGTTATTTTTTTGAACCGATTCATCGCATATTCAATCTTTGACCTTTGTTAGGTGCTTATTTTGAACAATTCCTTACCTGAGCTTTAGCGATAATGGTTGGCAAAAATTTATTCAAAGTTTTCGAGTATGTTTATTTGATACGAATGTTTTTCTGTTGAAGTTTTCGTGGATACCTAGGCTGGTTTTTTAATTTTTCAAGTGCAGTTTTCGAGCCAGTTGACCGAGGAAAAGTCTCAAGGATGTTGCTAGTACTCAGAAAATCAGATAATTAAACCTAAGTTGATCAAATAATTTTTATTAGGTCTCTCGAAACGAAGAAAAAAGTCAACCCGGCCCTATGTGGTAACGTAGAGACAAATGGTATGTGAGAAAAATGATTTGTGAGCAAAATGGCTAGTTACCACACAGGGCCGGGATCTTAACCAAAGTGTGAAAGAGGGATATAACTTATTTGAAAACGGAAATTTGTCCAAAATTGTTAGAAAAAAACACTTAAAAATTGAATTTTTGGGCAGTATTTAGGGTTTAATTTTTCATATGCATTATTAATAGTTATAAATCGAATTTCAAAAAAATTTATGACCTCGAACTTATAGGCTTTAAGTTATGAGTTAAGAACTCGGTTGGAATTCTTTGCAAGGTTTTTTAAGAACCTTCAAATATCCACACTCACTCCCTCAATCATCTAATTCAAATAAAATAGCAATTTTTATTTATTTATTAGTGCAACGTTTCGCTTTCGCATCATCAGGCTAAATGTTTAACAATACAAAAGTTTCGATTTTTGTAAAAAAATACAGAATCTAATGATTACAAAGTTTCTGCAGAAATATTTTGAGCTAAAAATGAAAAAAATTTGATTAGAAAATTTTAAATTAGCTATTTTTATTTTATTTGATACTTTTCCGTTTTAGTACATAGTAAAGCCGAAATTATAAATATGCGTCATTATTGAATTGACATGTTTTATTTTCTAGAATGCGTAAACTAGTAAAGCAAACCAAAATTGTTTATTCAAATCTTAGAGAGAAATAACCGCATATTATGAAAGTTAGTGAATCGCCAATGAACTCTGATAAAAAATGCATAGGAAATGGTGATACACTGGGTGAGTAGTTAAAGCACTACTTTTTGGTTCGTGAATTTAATTCACTGAATTAGAGCCATTTTTGGGTTGAGTCGAAATCGAAAAATTGTAAACTTGAAATGAGTTTTTGAACTTAACTTTTTCAATTTGAAATTATTTTTCAAAAATAGGTTTAGAGAAAAATCAAATATTTCCAGCTACTTCAAAAACTGCCAGCATTTTTATTTAATTCGGCTTTTGAAAACGACTTATCCAATTGACTTTTAGAGAGCTCAAACTGAGCACAAATATTCAGAGAAGAATTAATTTTGAAAATGGTCCGAGATCATTGTTTCAATTTTTCTACCATAACTGTTAATCAAACAATTTCAGTAATGATTACTGAGTAATCTAAGATAAAAATCTTAAAGTGGTCCGACACGGATCAATTTTTTTTATATTTCAGTATTCCCTAGATATTTGTGCTCAGTTTGAGCTATCTAAGATCTTATTAATCGGATAAGGCGTTTTCAAAAGCCGAATTATTTAAATATTTTGGCTAAAAAATAGAATAAAAACCCCAGCAAGTGCCGTAATAGATATGAAAACTTAGATATTTTGAAGAAAAAAAAATTTCGGCCGTGTACTACAGGTTTGTTTTAAATTTCTGAGTACACGGGTTAAAGTACAATTGTATCTTGTTCTAAATAGAAAGAAGCTTGGTTCTTAAAATTGAACTGGTTTATTTCTGTTTGTTTACGGTTTACTTCAATTCATGTAGCTACCAGTGACTCTTTTAATTAATACAAAATTCATAGATATACAAACTGACTAATCTCAATAATATCCTTGAAGCCCTGGTTGGCTAATATTGTTTCGAGAAAAATCAATTCCAGCGACCAGTACCCCCTTAAGTGATTAAAATTCAAACTTTAGATAATAATTCAAAGTCGTTACAAGACCTGACAGATCAAGTTCTAGAGAATTTTTTCAACTAAGACTTAGCGTTGGCAGAGAGATATTTCATTTTTGGCTCAACGTAAAATAGAGCAAAACTCGGACTGAAATATTTTGGCAATTATGAATTGATTTCGACTTATTTCGAAAATAATGAATTTTTAATTAATTAATTTCTCACTAGCGGAAATAAAAGTGAACGCTCATTTGTGTATTAAACTCAAGAATTGATACTTTTCAGCATTTTGAAGAAATTAAATTAACCCTTTTGAATTCCTTGTGAAAATACTGATGTACAAATCACACAAAAATGAATTCATTTCTTAAATTTTGATATCAAATAAAATATTCTCTCTAGGTTGTCACCTGTGAGATTTGGGCCAAGACAAAGTTCAAAACGTGGAATTTTGAGTACTCCCATTGTGTTCCCTAGTGAATTTGGAGTAAAAAGTGGGTAATTTATCAGGAATGGCTTCCTCGGATTTTTTGAACCGCTCTCAGTTTTTATCTTAGCCTCGACAGGTGACAGGCTAATTCTCTCATTGATATTTCAATTCCCGGTCGCTCTTGAAAAATGGGAGATAAATTTTAAAATTTCAGATCATACTCGGAAACAAGTATCAATTTTCAAATATTATCTCATAAAATGCCGGATGAGATATTTTTGGAAAGATACAAATTCTGCAAGAAAAATCGATTTTTGTGACTTGAAGCGAAACAAAGTAAATTCTCTGAGTATAAAATAATGTTATCAGCTAGAATTAAGCTGCTGGATGTTATTATTTCGATAATGTTAAAATAAGATTGAAACCTCAAAAACCCAGAGAGAAAAAAGCTTTATAAAATTTCAGATTATATAATTCCGACTGATCTTAAAATCATAGAGATTCATTTTTGGATTCAATCAGCAGCTTTTTATTTATAACCTTAACACTGATGATAATTAAGGTAGTTGACATATTCTGATAAGCTGGGCCAACTACCTTAGTTATCATCAGTGCGAGGAAATCTTACCGTTCAATTGATCTCTCAGAATTACAAAGCCTAGTTTTTACAGGGCGAGCATTAAAATGTCGACTTTTACCAAAAACAAAAAGTTACAAAATCGGTGTTAAATGTAGACTTTTGTATAAACGGGGAACGTGAAACATTTACAAAGTCGACATTTTACTGTTTTCCAAGCCAGTAATGCTCACTTAGCCTCTAAAATATATCACATGTAGAACTGAGGACAGGAAACGCCCTTCAAATTATTTTACCCTTATTCATGAAATTCGTGATCCAAAGGTCAAGCAAACTGCTTTGAATAAAAGCGCCATCGTCAATATTTATTTTCTATAGTTAATTATGATTATTATGTTTATTCGCATTCTAAATTATTTAATTATCAAAATAAAAAATAAAAAATGGTATTTTTAGAAAAAATGGCCGAATTATCGAAGGAAATGATTGAAAATCTCATTGATGAAGCTAGAAAAGTTCGAGAAAATGCTTATTGCAATTATAGCAAATTTCATGTTGGGTGCGCACTTTTGGGAGAAGATGGGAAAATTTATACTGGCTGTAATGTTGAAAATCTATCTTTTGGAAGTAAACAACTTGTGCGAAAGGGTAATTAAACTGCTTTATTAAAATGCTATGAGAAAATAAAATTTCGAAATTTTGTTTTTTGTTTGAAAGCCATTTTTTGTGAATTTTGAGACAGAAATAAAAAAAAATTTCTAGAACAATCATGTTTGTTTAAAAATTCGAAATAATTAGAAAAATTTATTTTTAGAGAAACATATTATGTGTCAAATATAGGCTTCAATAAATGTATTTTCCGATATACATGTAATATGGGCCATATCGTATAAACGGTCAAAAATTCAGTCTTTTATGACTCATAAATTATGAGGTATTTAAATTGAACCCTTTTTTATTTGATCATCAAACTTTGATGCATGTTTTTTGTGTAGTAGATAGCTAAATATTCTTTTCAGAATCGACAAAAGCTTGTTAAGTCGCGTAAAAACCTTGCGACTCGCAAGTTAAGTTGATTTCTTATAATTGGATAGGGAAAGAGACGGAGAGTGGTTGCTCGATCAATTTTAGAAAGGATTTGACTCGCGACTTGTAAGATTTTTCAGCTCTTGTCAATTCGACAAGGTCGAACACTACACCATACTACACAATAAAATAGGCCTTTTCAGGAAATTGATTTGTAAAATTAAATTTTTACCTGTCAATTTTATTTTTGACTTAAAATAAATCTAAGACTATTATAAATCAGTTTATAATTGCACAACATAAGGAATGTATAATTAAGAGTGATTGTGTACTACAAAAATTCACGGAATGTTTGTTGTTTGCATGTTACTTTCGCTCAAAATTTGATTATGGCAGAATTTATGCACAAACAGCAAATACCGAAGTACATGGGGTCCCGCCCAAGAATCAGATTTTCCGGGTCGAATTTTCGACCTGGAAAGAGCCGAACCTTCGACCCGCAGAAATTTTTTGAAAAAAATAAAATTTTTATCTAGTTCATACTATAAATCCATCATTTTATTATTATTTTCTAAATATTACGAAAATTATACAAATCACATGGATCCGAGTTTTTTGGGTCGAAAATGTTGACCAGGTCAAGTCGGGTCAAAATTTTTCGATCTGAAACTTGATTACTAATTACCATAAATGGTTAAAATTGCATAATAATTTTGAAGTTATTTATTAATGATAAACGCCCTTCTTTGACTCGTGAAAAGCCAATGTCTCCGTCTGAAAAACATTTGGGAAAAAGCCTATTTTCTTAATTCATTTTTCGAAGGGCTTCTGAAAAGAACTTGTTTTATTGTCAAATGTGTGTTTTCGCGTGGTATCTTCAATAGTCGACCTCTTCTTTGTAAAAAACTGCTTAAATTATGATGTCGTTTTCATCGCCAATGGATTTATTTATAAGGAACGAAAGTGCCGATACGCCAAAAATTTTGACAAAAAAACTTTCGCCAATAAACTCGTGACTTATTAATTATGATACATTTTCGAAGACAATTCACGTAATCAATCTTTATAAAATAGTTAAAAATATTTTGCGGTTCTGAAACTAAAAAGCTTAAATAAAGTCGACAAAGCAAAAAGTCAATAATTTTATCCAAAATAATTAAATTTAAGACCGCTGTCTGTAAAGCCGTAAGCGAGGATGTAGAAAGTTTTCAGTCGCTGTTATCACCTCGTAAGTAATTTTAACAGTAAATTTTCATTAGTTTTTTTTTTATATTTAGTGATCTTGAAAATTTCATATCCCCATGTGGCAATTGTCGGTCTACATTAGCTGAATTTGGTGATTTTAAGGTTATTGTGACTAAAAACAGGACGGAATCTTATCATTATAGAAATATAGTTATTAACAGCCTCAAAGTTTTTTACCTGTAGGTCATTTTGCTAAATCCTTTTCTTACCAAATTGACTCTATAGTGAAAAGGGTGCTCAACCGGTGATCCACGATTTGGGCAAATATCCGATTAAGTTCTTACAGTAGATATCACCAAATAACCACACATATCCTTACCAATGGAACTCCATCACCAGATATTACTATCTTCTCATAGCGCGAGTTCGAATCCCACTAATGTTTCTAAGTGATTGTCTTAGTGATTGCTAGAGTGATTTCACACCGATCAACATTTAGCGGTCCCAATATCAAGCATCCCTTGCTAATAATCAAGACATTACTGAGACAACATCAGTGGGATCCGAACGCGCTATAGAGATGTAAACGTTTTTGAGATGGAGTTCCGTTGATAAAAGGATATTAAGAGAAAATTTAAAAATCGTACCAATCCCAACCCATTCTTTCAATTTATTTTTCACAACGTGATAAATAATAAAAATTAATAGTCTCGTGATGAAAATAGTAAAAAAATCTACCAATTTATTCGTTGAATTCTTCTAGAAATACAGCATGTCACATTTTGCTCATAATCTTATTTTTTGCAGGAGCCAACCTAACCAATCAAAACGTCTCAAATAACAAATACGTAGGTTCTTCAAAGATCTAAATGCTCATTGAGCAATCAGCGGTGTCATCAGGTTTCTGCAGAAATCTAAGAACTATTTCATATAAGAGCAAAAATGTGAAATAATGTATGTTTGGTCATTTTGAGCTTTCTAAGCACTCAATCAGATGAGTCGTTGAAAATTTAGAATTGTAACCGATTTGAGAATTCTTTCTATAAAGTAACCTTGGCTGGGGGTAAGATTATGCCTTGCAACTTTTTTGCAATAAATGATAATTCTGAAATTAGTGGTTAGAACATGAAACTTATAATATAAGTGATTTATTGCCTGGTTCATTCTCAACGATGAAAACGCTATTGGACACCTGAAGAAATAAACCGAAATATAAATGTAAGCAAAATAATTTTGATCCTGACACTAAACTTATAAACTCAAATAAATTTTTAGTTAACGTCCATTGATATTATTAACGCATTTGTGGAAATAACCATACTTTTTCAATCATTGGATCAGGAAATCAAATAAATTTATGGGTTAGAATGTGGGAATTGCTGGAAAATTCCGACATTTCAACGATAATTTTGATATAATAAATTTTACTCTCCACCTTCATTTAGTACTAGAAAATGTTTGCTGCTTTTTACGGCGTTGTTCATTCTAAGAAGTAAGGTTCAATAGTCATTGTTGTAATTGCTTGGGTAAATATCACAACTTTTTAACGGTCTCTAATTTTTGTTGGAACGTTCTAGCGTAAAAAGGAATAAAATGATTGTTCTGTGAACGTGTTTTATAATATTGTATATATATAATCATTTTTAAATCAGAACAATAACTCATAAGTCATAAGAGTCATAACACATGTTCTAATGATTCAATACAACCTTATATTCCTCAGGCGAATAACTCTCGGAAGTGATATGCGAATTATCCAAATTTTTCAGAGAAAGGAAAGAAAAATTTTTGTGACAAAATTCCCGTGGATAATTGAATTTCGGCTTTACGTTTTCGTCAAAACCGAAAAAAAATCGGTTATCGTTAACGTTTGAATAACTCGTTAAATATATTTGGACAAAATAAATTAACGTATGAAAAGTTCTACGCAAAAAATGCAACAAAGTTCTCCGAAGAAAATTTTTGAATTTAATCTCTCCCGATAACAGATGCGGCGCTTTTCAACTACTATTATGATATTGCGTAACAACTAATACAAACATTATTTTTCCAACGAAGAGATATTTAGATATGACAAAATTTTCTTGGTGAGTTTTACGAAAAATTCATTTTTGCCATTTTTATATTACATTTTTAAACCGATTTTTGTAAGTCGCGAATTTTGTATAAAAAGCTCAAAAATACACTTTAACGTCAATATTGCGATCTAGTTGTCGTCCACGCGCATTATCACCCGATTAACCCAAAACTACCTAAAGTGAAGAGAACATCAGCTTTGGTGGACCTTGAATACGTGATTTTCACCAAAAGAATTATGATACATGTTTTACGCTGAAAATACCGTTTTTTTTCGAAAAAAAAATATATCTCACCACTAAACGCAACATAAAATTCTAGATAAAGCCCCACTATTTGGAAAATCGCGTTAACCTAATATAGGGTCAATTTCGGCTCAAAATCCGAATAGTGAATATGCCATGACCTGTCTATCATGTTTTTATAAATATTTGGTCATGAAAATGAGAAATTTTAATTTTTGTAAAGTTTTTAAAAATTTTTGTGTAATGATATTTTTCTTAACGTGATAAGTGGGTTTTATATAAAGATTGAAAACTCCGACCATTGAAAACCACTCCCTTGAAGACCATCGTTTTACAATTAAAGTTTGCATAGTAAAATCCAATTTCTGCCCATCGTATTTTAGACATGCAATTAAAGCTTTTCGGATATGGACATCCATATCTTAAATTCCGGAAGAAGATACTATAATAGAACACAGGGACGCCGCGGGCATTGAGACGCGGAAGGGATTAAGTGAAGATTAAGTTGAAGAGTTTTGTATATGAAAAAGGAAGCATTTGCCAAAGTTCTAACTAGGTCTGATAGGGGAGGAGGAAGGGAAGTCTAACTAGGTCTATATAACAATCGAAAATTCCTAATCCAAACTTTAGCAAATAAGTTTAGGTATAAAATCCATTAACCTAATTAAACCTTTATTCGCTTCGAAACAGGGGAGTTTTAAGTGAAAAAAAATAATGATCAATTAGACCAAAATCACTAATAAGGGGACTCACATTTTTTTTTGTATATCTTCCATTTTTTTGAATAAAATATCATTTAACATAACTCAAAATGTGCCAGAAACTCGAAAATTAAAGATAGACTATCAAATTTAAGAAAAGCTGGACTGAATTTGGCTGAGTGATGCTGATATTTCAGGATATTATTGTTCAGTTTGAGTGTCAATATATTATTAATAGCAACCTGACATTTTTGCCTTTTTTTGGACTTTCCACATACAAAAATAAAAATATCAAAATAGAAATTTCAGATTATTATAGAAATGTAAAAAAAGAATTGTCCAATCATTTAAAACAGAAAATATACAAATTCTTTTTCAATTTAAGCTTTTAAATATTTAATAAAGAATCATATAGAAATTAAATAAATATTTTTTTTGTAACAAGTCTTATTTATTCTGCTTGGTCTGAGAAAAAGAATAATGCTTTGGAATATTAATTTTTGACGAAATCAATTTAGCCGACCTTAAAATTAGACCACTTTCTCGGGCTTCGATAAAAATTTAAAAATCAATCACGAATTTTTAGCTCTATCGAATTTATATTTAGACACCGTTTAAACAAAACATACAATTAAAAACAAATTTAAGTCTTTGAATTGCACTTACCGCCGCACCATTACTTACAATTTTTTGCTTCCCGGCAAGCAGATATTTAGAGATATAGGGCGGCCGGAGAGCACGACGCCAAAAGAGCTCAGAGACAAAGTATAGTTTTCTCTTGCTAACGCTAGTCCCTCAAATAATATTGCACTAACTTAAAAAGTGCCAGAACCGAAAATTAAGATAGAATCAAAATTTAAAAAGCTGAGATTAAGATAGACTGAAGTGACATAGATAATTTCTGCAAATATAAATTTCAGTTTGCAGCGTCATTTTAGCCGCTGACATTTTGGCCTTTTTAAAAATGGAAAACTTTCAAACATACAAAAATATAAATAATTAAAATAGAATTTCCAGCTCTCTCGAATGTAAAAGAATTGTCCCAAAAATCATTTAACACCGAAAAATATAAAAACAAAATTTCTTTTTTTCAATTTAAGCTTTTTTAATAACTTTTAATAAAGAAATAACTTGCAAATTAAATAAAATATTTTTTTTGAAAAAGTTCTTATTTATTATAGATATGGTCTGAGAAAAGAATAAATGCTTTGAATATTAATTTTTGACGTCAGGTCCATTTTAGGCCGCTGAAATTTAGCACTTTTTGGGCTTTTCAACAATAAAAAAATATAAAAATCAAAATAGAAATTTTAGCTCTATCGAATTCCAAAAAAATTATTATTTCAAAACCGTTAAACACAAACTTTAAAAACAAATTAGTCTTTCAATTTAACCTTACCGGTCACCTTACTAACAATTTTTGCTCCTTGCAAGCAGTGGTAGAAGACGCCGGAGAGCACGAGAAAAGCGGCCCCAGAGAACAAGTTAGTTTTCTGCTAACCGCTAGGCCTCAAATAATATTGCATTACCTTTGTAGAATGATAACTTAACAATTAAATGAAATTTAAAAAAGTAGAAAAGTTTTCCTCGAATTCTGCTTCTATAGAACAAATAAGAACAGCTTAAAATTTCATTTTGACTTTCATTTTAACTCGTACCCTTGAAGCCATTTTTTTGACTTTAAATATAAAATTTAAGGCCAAATTTTATAGCTCTGACGAATGTTCGAAAATAATTTTTCCGAAACAATTTTCAATACAAAATATATTTTTGTTCATTAAAATTTATGTATAATTCTTAGATTAAATAACTTTGTAATTGGGGCAAAATATTTTATATTTTAACTCCCCGTAGTGTCCTTTTGCGCCATCGATGGCGCAATGAAACCTTTAAATCGCAATTTAGGACCCTTAATCATGTATAATGAAAATTTTACGAAAAGTGATCGATCGACTATTTTGAATAATGACGTTTGTGCGTTTTTTTTTCGAAATTTTTTACTGTATTACAGTACTTATTTTTTGCAAAAAAATTAAATCATCAGAAAAGCCTTTGAGCGGGACCAAAAAAATAATCTAAGACTTTTTCCCTATTACACCATAGCCCCAAAGTGATCACGTGACGTATATTCAAGGAATAAGGTTGACCAAAAGTACTGTTTTTTCCAAAAATCACTTAAATCAATTTTTTGACAAGAAGGGAAGTGGTTCTTTAGAAGTTTTTTTTAAAGACTTTTTCTCCATTACAACCAAAGACCTACAATATCACGTGACCTTCAATTAGGAAATAAGGTTTTGATGAAGTAAACAGAAATAGTGATCAAAATTACAGCCGGAAAATGTTTTGGGCCAATATACACCTAATTCAAGAGTTTTGAAAATAATTATATTTTCCAAACAGACGCACGTTCAAAATTATTTTATCCTAATTGTTTTCGATATTTTCTGTTAAATATAATTTCAGTTTGAGTGTCATTTTTAGCCGCTGAATTTGGGCTTTTTGACTTCACATACAAAAATATAAAATATCAAAATAGAAGAATTTGCAGCTCTATCGAATGTACAAAAAATAATTTGTCCAAATCAAATTCAAACAGAAAATTAACAAATTTCTTTTTCTTTAATTTTAGCCTTTTAATAACTTCAATAAAGAATAACTTGCAATTAAAAGTAAAATATTTTTTTTTGGCAAAAGTCCTCTTTATTCTGCTCGGTCTGAGAAATAATATAATGCTTTGAATATTAATTTTTGACCGTCATTTTAGCCGCTGAATTTAGCACTTTTTCGGGCTTTCATATTATTTGGCAATATTAATGGCAAATATTATTTGAGGTTCTTGCTTTAGCAGAAAACTAACCTTTGTCCCTCTGGCTCTTTTCTCGTGCTCCTCCGGCGCCCCTGAACCACTGCTTGCAAGGAGCAAATTGTAAAGTAAGGTGACGGAGTAAAAGGTTAAATTGAAAGACTAAATTTGGTTTTAATTTGTGTTTAAACGGTTTTGAATAATAAATTTTTGAACACCATTCGATAGAGCTAAAATGTCTAATTTTGATTTTTAAAATATTTTTAATGTGAAAGCCAAAAAAGTGCTAAATTTCAGTGGCTAAAATAACGTCCAAAAATTAATATTCAAAGCATTATTCTTTTCTCAGACCAAGCAGAATAAATAGGACTTTTTCAAAAAAAATTATTTTAACATTAATTTGCCAAGTTATTTCTTTATATAAAGTTATTTAAAAAGCGTAAATTGAAAAACAGGAATTTGGTTATATTTTCTGTTTTTAGATGATATGGACAATTCTTTTTTTTTACATTCGATAGAGCTGAAAATTCTATTTGGATTATTTATATTTTTGTATGTGAAAGTCCAAACAGGCCAAAATTTCAAGCGGCTAAAATGACGCTTAACTGAATTGTATATTTAGCAGAAATATCAGCATCACTCAGCAAATTCAGTCCCAGATTTTAATTTTGATATCTATCTAATTTTTGAGTTCTGGCACTTTTTAAGTTATGCAATATTATTTGAGGGCCTTGTTTAGCAGAAAAACTAACTTTGTCTCTGGGCTTTTTGCTCGTGGCTCTCCGGCGCCTTGGAACGCACTCGCTTGCCGGGAGCAAAATTGTAAGTAAAGGTGACGGGTAAGGTTAAAATCAAAGACTAAATTTGTTTAATTTTGTTTTAAACGGGTTCGGATATAAATTTTTGGAATTCGATAGAGGCTAAAAATTCTATTTTGATTTTTTTAATATTTTTTTATGTGAAAGCCGAAAAAGTGCTAAATTTTAGCGGACCTAATTGACGTCAAAAATTAATATTCAAGCATTATTCTTTTTCTCAGACCAGCAGAATAAAATAAGACTTTTTCAAAAAAAAATATTTATACTTAATTTGCAAGTTAATTTCTTATTAAAAGTTATTTAAAAGCTTAAAATTGAAAAAGGATTTTGTTATATTTTCTGTTTTAAAAATGATTTTGGACAATTCTTTTTTTTAACATTCGATAGAGTGACCAATTCTATTTTGATATTTTATATTTTTGTAATGTGAAAGACCAAAAAAGCCCAAATTTTCAAGCAGCTAAAAATGACACTCAAACTGAAATTTATATTTTACAGAAATATCAGCATCACTTCAGTTCAAATTCAGTCCAGATTTTTAAATTTTGATATCTATCTTAATTCTCGAGTTTGGCACTTTTGAGTTATGTCAAATAATAATTTTATTCAATAAGTGAGTCCCCTAATTAGTGAATTTTTGTCTAATTGACAGTATTTTTTTCAACTTAAAACTCCCGCTGTTTCGAAAGCAAATAAAGTTTATAATGGGATTTATAGCCTTAAACTAATTTGCTAAAGTTTGGATTAGAAATTTCGAGTTGTTATTACTAGACTAGTTAGACTTCCTTACTAGACTCCCATTTACTAAGAACCTAGTTAGACTTTGGCAAAATGCTTCCTTTTTCACAAACTCTTCAACTTAATCTTCCGCGTCTTCAATGCCCGCGGCCGTCCCTGTGTTCTATTAATAGTCTCTTCTTCCGAGATATATGATATGAAAGTCCTTATTANATATAACTATTTTGGATAAAATTTTTTTGATTAAATTACGTGAAGAGAATCCACACCTTGACTACCAGAAACTGGCAAACATCATGGAAGAGCAATGTCTATCAGATGTTGAGTCTCTAAACCAAGATAATCCAGCTCCGATCCGATCTAATTCGATGCCGCTTAAGAAAAAAACTCCAACCTTGAAGATTATACCTACGGGAAAACCCCCGAAAAAACAACTTAAAATTACTAGCTTTCTAAAACGTTCTTCAACCGCAACTACTGTTTAATTAAACAATTATGTTCAAGAGTTAAATTAAAAATAAAATGTGCCATACAAAAAAATTGAAATGTAATTTTGAAAGTCTAGAGTTTTTGAGATTTTTTATAAGAGGTAACTCCAACAGATAACTGACATGAACTTCTCAAAAAAGGGTGACTACAACAGATAAAGGGTAACTACAACAGGGGTAACTCTAACAGAGTAACTACTGTACTCCCATTGTGTTCCTTAGTGAATTTGGAGTAAAAAATGGGTAATTTATCAGGAATGGCTTCCTCGGATTTTTTGAACCGCTCTCAGTTTTTATCTTAGCCTCGACAGGTGACAGGCTAATTCTCTCATTGATATTTCAATTCCCGGTCGCTCTTGAAAAATGGGAGATAAATTTGAAAATTTCAGATCATACTCGGAAACAAGTATCAATTTTAAAATATTATCTCATAAAATGCCGGAGGAGATATTTTTGGAAAGATACAAATTCTGCAAGAAAAATCGATTTTTGTGACTTGAAGCGAAACAAAGTAAATTCTCTGAGTATAAAATAATGTTATCAGCTAGAATTTAGCTGCTGGATGTTATTATTTTGATAATGTTAAAATAAGATTGAAACCTCAAAAACCCAGAGAGAAAAAAGCTTTATAAATTTTCAGATTATATAATTCCGACTGATCTTAAAAGCATAGAGATTCATTTTTGGATTCAATCAGCAGCTTTTTATTTATAACCTTAACACTGATGATAATTTAGGTAGTTGACATATCCCTTTAACATCTTTTGGGTGATTTGAAAGATGTAGGTTGGGGGAGCCAATCCTTACACTCCTGAGACCCCTTCTAGCCACTCATGAGGCCGCTTTCTCTTCTTTTCAGCCTACATCTATCAAATCACCCAAAAGGTGTTCAAAGGATATTCTGATAAGCTGGGCCAACTACCTTAATTATCATCAGTGCGAGGAAATCTTACCGTTCAATTGATCTCTCAGAATTACAAATCCTAGTTTTAACAGGGACCGTTCCCGTCGGCCTTAAAAACTGCTGTTTGAATTCGGCTCGAAACTTCGAACACACAAAAAAGTCAGCCAAGAGCTCCTCGGGTTAGCTCCCTTACTTAGCAGATGTATCAACGCGGGCGATCGTTTTCGACAGATTTACATTTTAAGGATCTCCTACTTTGGGGAATTCCTATTTTTGAACATGTGTTTTAGAACAGATTTTTTTTTATTTATTCTTGGTATTATGGGGTTTCGAGAGCAGAAAAATTTATATAAATTTTTTGTTGCTAAATATTACAAATATCATAAAATGGAAAGCCTCGAAATTCCTCATATAGACTAATAGTATACTATATGAATAGTAGAACAAACTATTTATGATCTAGTTTTCGACACCATTTCTTGAAGATATCACACATGGACAAAGGGATAACTCTCGACTATTTAATACTCGTGGAAGATAAGGGAAAACCCTACTCTTATCATCCAAAACACATCCTATGTTAAACTTCGCGATTTCAAAAAAGTTCTATTGGAAAATTCAAAAGAAAGTTAAAAAAAATCGCCTAAATGCCCGAAGAAAAAAAAACAATTCAAAAGACAAACAAAAATTTGGAAGAAATCTACGATATTTTACAAAAAATTAGATTTCGAAGAGAATTATTTGGAGCCGTTCCCACTGCTTTTACAATCGGCAATTTGAATCAAATCGAACTTCAAACTTCATTTTATGAACCAGCAGAACATACTATGATGCCTTTTTCTGATGATTCTTCAGATGAAGAATAATAAATTATTTCTCCTTTTATCTTTTTTTCTTATCATTTCTTATCTTAAAGTTTTTCTTTACTTTCATTTCACCTTATTTATCCTTTGTTTTATCCAAATAAAAAGTCCTTATTAAACTCCTAATTAGCTCCCTATTTAAACGCCCGCTTCATAGGTGTCAAAAGTTTTGAGCCCAAAAGCAAATAATAGTTTCGAGGCGGACGGATCGTTGGGTGGTACCCTAACAGGGCGAGCATTAAAATGTCGACTTTTACCAAAAAGTTAACAAATCGGTGTTAAATGTAGACTTTTGTGATAAACGGGGAACGTGAAACATTTACAAAGTCGACATTTTACTGTTTTCCAAGCCAGTATGCTCAACTTAGCCTCTAAAATATATCACATGTAGAACTGAGGACAGGAAACGCCCTTCAAATTATTTTACCCTTATTCATGAAATCGTGCTGATCCAAAGGTCAAGCAAACTTGCTTTGAATAACAGCGCCATCGTCAATATTTATTTTCTATAGTTAATTATGATTATTATTGTTTATTCGCATTCTAAATTATTTAATTATCAAAATTAAAAAAATAAAAAATGGTATTTTTAGAAAAAATGGCCGAATTATCGAAGGAAATGATTGAAAATCTCATTGATGAAGCTAGAAAAGTTCGAGAAAATGCTTATTGCAATTATAGCAAATTTCATGTTGGGTGCGCACTTTTGGGAGAAGATGGGAAAATTTATACTGGCTGTAATGTTGAAAATCTATCTTTTGGAAGTACAACTTGTGCTGAAAGGGTAATTAAACTGCTTTATTAAAATGCTATGAGAAAATAAAATTTCGAAATTTTGTCTTTTGTTTGAAAGCCATTTTTGTGAATTTTGAGACAGAAATAAAAAAAAAATTTCTAGAACAATCATGTTTGTTTAAAAAATTCGAAATAATTAGAAAAATTTATTTTTAGAGAAACATATTATGTGTCAAATATAGGCTTCAATAAATGTATTTTCCGATATACATGTAATATGGGCCATATCGTATAAACGGTCAAAAATTCAGTCTTTTATGACTCATAAATTATGAGGTATTTAAATTGAACCCTTTTTTATTCGATCATCAAACTTTGATGCATGTTTTTTGTGTAGTAGATAGCTAAATATTCTTTTCAGAATCGACAAAAGCCTTGTTAAGTCGCGTAAAAACCTTGCGACTCGCAAGTTAAGTTGATTTCTTATAATTGGATAGGGAAAGAGACGGAGAGTGGTTGCTCGATCAAATTTTAAGAAAAGGATTTGACTCGCGACTTGTAAGATTTTTCAGCTCTTGTCAATTCGACAAGGTCGAACACTACACCATATTACACAATAAAATAGGCCTTTTTCAGGAAATTGATTTGTAAAATTAAATTTTTACCTGTCAATTTTATTTTGACTTAAAATAAATCTAAGACTATTATAAATCAGTTTATAATTGCACAACATAAGGAATGTAATAATTAAGAGTGATTGTGTACTACAAAAATTCACGGAATGTTTGTTGTTTGCATGTTACTTTCGCTCAAAAATTTGATTATGCGACAGAATTTATGCACAAACAGCAAATACCAAGTACATGGGGTCCCGCCCAAGAATCAGATTTTCCGGGTCGAAATTTTCGTCCTAGTAAAGAAGCCGACCTTCCGACCCGCAGAAATTTTTCTGAAAAAATATAATTTTTATCTAGTTCATACTATAAATCGATCATTTTATTATTATTTTCTAAATATTACGAAAATTTATCCATATCACATGGATCCGAGTTTTTTGGGTCGAAAATGTTGACCAGGTCAAGTCGGGTCAAAATTTTTCGATCTGAAAACTTGATTACTAATTACCATAAATGGTTAAAATTGCATAATAATTTTGAAGTTATTTATTAATGATAAACGCCCTTCTTCTGACTCGTGAAACGCCAATGTCTCCGTCTTAAAACATTTGGGAAAAAGCCTATTTTCTTAATTCATTTTTCGAAGGGTTTCTGAAAAAAACTTGTTTTATTGTCAAATGTGTGGTTTTCGCGTGGGTATCAATTATAGGTCAGCCCTTTTGTAAAAAACTGCTTAAATTATGATGTCGTTTTCATCGCCAATGGATTTATTTTATTAAGGAACGAAAGTGCCGATATCGCCAAAAATTTTTGACAAAAAACTTTCGCCAATAAACTCGTGACTTATTAATTATGATACATTTTCGAAGACAATTCACGTAATCAATCCTTTATAAAATAGTTCAAAAATATTTTGCGGTTTCTGAAACTAAAAAGCTTAAATGAAGTCGATAAAGCAAAAAGTCAATAATTTATCCAAAATAAATTAAATTTAAGACCGCTGTTTGTAAAGCCGTAAGCGAAGGATGTAGAAAGTTTTCAGTCGCTGTTATCACATCGTAAGTAAATTTAAAAGTAAATTTTCATTAATTTTATTTTTTATATTTTAGTGATCTTGAAAATTTCATATTCCCATGTTTGGCAATTGTCGGTCTACATTAGCTGATTTGGTGATTTTAAGGTTATTGTGACTAAAAACAGGAACGGAATCTTTATCTTTAGAAATATAGTTATTAACAGCCTCAAAGTTTTTTTACCTGTAGGTCATTTGCTAAATCCTTTTCCTTACCAAATTGACTCTATAGTGAAAAGGGTGCTCAAACCAGTGCCATCCACGATTTGGGAACAAATTATCCGATTAAGTTCTTACAGTAGATATCACCAAATGACCACACATATCCTTTTACCAATGGAACTCCATCTCACAAACGTTTACTATCTTCTATAGCGCGAGTTCGAATCCCACTAATGTTATCTAAGTGATTGTCTTAGTGATTTGTGAGAGTGATTTCACACCGATCAAGTTTAGCGGTCCAATATCAAGCATCCTTGCTTACAATCATACTCAAGACAATCACTGAGACAACATCAGTGGATTCGAACCGCGCTATAGAGATAGTAAACGTTTTTGAGATGGAGTTCCGTTGATAAAAGGATATTAAGAGGAAAAATTTAAAAAATCGTACCAACCAACCATTCTTTCAATTTATTTTTTCACAACTGATAATAAATAAAAATTAATAGTCTCGATGAAAAATAGTAAAAAAATTCTACCAATTTATTCGTTGAATTCTTCTAGAAATACAGCATGTCACATTTTTGCTCATAATCTTATTTTTCGCAGGAGCCAACCTTAACCAATCAAAACGTTCAAATACACAAATACGTAGGTTCTTCAAAGATCTAAATGCTCATTGAGCAATCAGCGGTGTCAATCAGGTTTCTGCAGAAATCTAAGAATATTTCATATGAGCAAAAATGTGAAATAATGTATGTTTGGTCATTTTGAGCTTTCTAAGCACTCAATCAGATGAGTCGTTGAAAATTTAGAATTGTAACCGATTTGAGAATTCTTTCTACTAAAGTAACCTTGGCTGGGGGTAAGATTATGCCTTGCAACTTTTTTGCAACAAATGATAATTCTGAATTAGTGGTTATGAACATGAAACTTATAATATAAGTGATTTATTGCCTGGTTCATTCTCAACGATGAAAACGCTATTGGACACCTGAAGAAATAAACCGAAATATAAAATGTTAAGCAAAATAATTTTGATCCTGACACTAAACTTATAAACTCAAATAAATTTTTAGTTAACGTCCATTGATATTATTAACGCATTTGGAAATAACCATACTTTTTCAATCACTTGGATCAGGAAATCAAATAAATTATGGGTGTAGAATGTTGGAATTGCTGAGAAAATTGCCGACATTTTACAAAACGATAATTTTGATATAATAAATTTTACTTTCCACCCTTCATTTAGTACTAGAAAATGTTTTGCTGCTTTTTACGGCGTTGTTCATTCTAAAGAAGGTTCTATATGTCAATTGTTGTAATTGCTGGGTAAATATCACAACTTTTTAACGGTCTCTAATTTTTGTTTGGAACGTTCTAGCGTAAAAAAGGAATAAAATGATTGTTCTGTGAACGCTGTTTATAATTATTGTATATATATAACCATTCTTAAATCAGAACATAACTCATAAGTCATAACATGAGTCATAACACATGTTCTAAAAATGATTCAACACACTCTCAATTTTTCCTCAGCAGCGAATAACTCTCGGAAGTGATATGCGAATTATCCAAATTTTTCAGAGAAAGAAAGTAAAAAATTTTTGTGACAAAATTCCCGTGGGATAATTTGAAATTTCGGTTTACGTTTTTCGTCAAACCGAAAAAATCGGTTATCGTTAACGTTTGAATAACTCGTTTAATATATTTGGACAAAATAAATTACGAGTATGAAAAGTTTCTACGCAATAAATGCAACAAAGTTCTCGAGAAAATTTTTGAATTTAATCTCTCCCGATAACAGATGCGGCGCTTTTAAACTCGAATAATTATGTTAATTGCGTAACAACTAATACAAAACCTTATTTTTTCCAACGAAGAGATATTTGGTTGAAAACAAATTTTTCTTGGTGAGTTTTTAACGAAAAATTCATTTTTGCCATTTTTATTACATTTTTAAACCGATTTTTGTAAGTCGCGAATTTTGTATAAAAGCTCAAAAATACACTTTAACGTCAAAATTGCGAATTTGTGTTCGTCGCAATCGATTTATCAGACCCGATTAACCCAAAACTACCTAAAGTGAAAGAACATCAGCTTTGGTGGACCTTGAATACGTGATTTTCACCCCCAAAGAATTATGATACATGTATTACAGCTGAAATACCGATTTTTTCGAAAAAAAAATATACTCACCACTAAACGCAACATAAAATTCTAGATAAAGCCCAACATTTGAAAATTCGTTACTAATTGGTCAATTTCGGCTCAAAATCGAATAGTGAATATGCCAATGATAGTCTATCATGCAGGGGTCGGCATAACCTGATCGGATCGGATCGACTTGATCGGATCGGATTGGATCGACTTTTTTCGATCCGATCCGATCAGGTTTTTCAAATTGTCGATCCGATCAGATTCGATCCGATCAGGTTTTTCAAAAGTTATGCCGACCCCTGCTATCATGTTTTTATAAATATTTTTGGTCATTGAAAATGAGAAATTTAATTTTTGTAAAGTTTTAAAAATTTTTGTGTAATGATTTTTTCTTAAAGCTCTAAGTGGGTTTTATGAAAGATGAAAACTCCGACCATTTAAGAAAACCCAACTCTTAAGACGCTCAGTTTTAAATAAAGTTGCATAATCTTAAAATCAAATTTGCCATCGTTTGACATCAATTAAAGCTTTTCGGATATGGACACCATATTATGAAGTCCTTATTATGGACCATCATTCGAATTTGAGCCAAAATCGACCAATAAGTAAAGAATTTCCAAAAGTGAGGCTTTATCATATGGTTATTAGCAATACTCAAGCTGATCTAAAAAACAGTTAATTGTTTAGTCTGAATTTCACAAAAGTTAGTCGGTTCTACCGATTTGGAAGATATTTTAGTTTGAGGTTAAAAAAATTCGCCAAAAATTATATTTTAGTTTATTTTAAATGTTTTTCAAGAAAGTTCATTGACCAAGGCGACTCCAGTTTCGACTGATTATGAAAAAGCTATCGAAAACCTTAAAAAAAGCTGATTTACAAGTTTATTTCCAAATTATTTTCTCAAGTTGTCCATCATACAGGTTTAATGTCATGAAAATCGAAATATTTTGATTTTCTTGACAAAAACTTTCAATACCAGGGCCTCCTATACAATACAGTATGTTCTTTTTTCTCTGGTACTTTCCTAATTTGCAGTCATTGAGACTACCGTCAAAGAAATGTTTCATTTTGAACAATGGCTTTTGATTAAGAATTGTGGTAATGACTGTGCCTGCCTGGCAAGAGTCTCACTGACCGCAAATGAAGGAAGTTCGAGAATAAACTTAGATTATTTTATTATACTGTACAGTGACGTAGAAAATCAGAAATCGACCGGCAAAATTGTATTTATTTTCGGAGCACTTTTTGTTTTTGTGCTGAAATTGACCGATTGAAAATTTTGGAAAAGATTATGTTTCGTTTTTGAAAAATATGCATTATCAAAAAACTTTCCCTATCATTTGGTTTTCACCTCCTCACACCCAGGAACCAGAATTGCTCCTCACACCCAAAAGCTGATATAAAAGCACGACTTTGAGCGCTTATAACGGAAAACTTAAAATAATATCGAATAAGTTATTCTTTATTTATTGAGATCAAGGATAAAATTAAGATAATAACACACAACATTTAAAAATTTTGAAGCCTGTGAACTCGATTACTGCCAGAGAAAAAAGTAGAAAAAAAAATCTTTTGAACGGCAAATCGCTTAAAATTTTTAACACAATTTTTGAGTACAAAATTGCAAACTCTATGACAAATTTGAATTTTCGGTCTGTGATGATGTTATTTCTGCGCCGTTTCGACCCCTGAATTAGGCTAAGTTAATCGTGAATTTATTTCTTAAATGATTTCAAAAATTTTGCCTACCCCTGGGGACAACACTTTCCTGAAGAAACTTTGCATTTTTTTTCGCATAGATATTTCTTATTTATAATTTCCTAGAACATAATGAGTTTCGATGAAGCTGTTGATATTTGTATGTAACATTGTTTATCTGAACCTTACAGAGCTTGATGAATTAATGCATTCAAGAATGTACAAGACTCGAAGAACATTTGTTCGTTCATCATGACGAAACATCCAAAAGCAATGAAAATTTAGAAATAACTTTTACTTACAAGCGTTAAGATCTTAATAATATTGTTAACTACTGTTGTTAAAAATTGAGTTCTTATGACGAAATAAATTTGTTTGTAAATCATTCTGTTCAAAATTATTTTATTTTTTTAAGCTGTTTCAAAAATGCAGGCCAAAACAACAAACTGACTTTGTGGTTAGCTTCTATGAAAGAATATTTGTTTTAAAAACAATCTCTGTCATGACATCCACGGTCCATTAAGAACCACCACGATAAACTTTCACCACAAATCATTCTTAATCCCTTGTAAATCAACTTATTCTGAACTTTCAGGCGTTTTCATTTTTGAAAAATTCAGTCGAGGTAATTCGAGAAATCCAGGTAATTATCAAAGGCACCAGAGACCATTAATACGCTTACTGTGGTCCTTATTTTAAGGTAGGAACGGCAAAAATCAACCAGCTCAGATTTAATTTATTTTCGTAGCACTTTTAGTTTCTGTGCTGAAATTGACCCAGAAAAAAGTTTGGAAAATAATATGTCCCTTTTCCAAAAATCAGTATTTTCTCAAATTTTGAGAAAATTTTTGCCTATTATTCAAGCGTAACATTTTGTTGAAATTTGGAAAACAAATAAAAAGAACACTTTTTAAAACATTGCAAGTGATTCGGAGTAAACATTTTTATTAACAAGGTTATTCATTGTGCGATACAATATAAACTTTTTTAACCTTTTAAGAAAAAAAAACAAATTTCGAAGAAAAACATTAATTTTGAGCAATTTTAAAATAGGAAATTGATGTTTTATTTTACAATGAATTAGCAATAATTAAGAAATCATAAATAATTTGAATAATTTTATAAAGTTTCAGATTTTTTAAGAAATTAAAAAAGAAATAATTGAATTATAGGACCGATGTTAATATTTCATCATTTTTGAAAAAATAAAATATATAATAAGACTGAAATTAATTGATAACATATGAATAATATCATATATGTATTAAATATATTATATTTATCTTATTTGTTATAATGATTTCATGAAAATAATTTAAATTCGTATATCCCTTATTCACACTTTTGTAAATATCCCGGCCCTGATTAGGAAACGTATGGGTTCTTTAGTAGGAGGGCCGGGATATTTACAAAAGTGTGAATAGGGGATATGTAGCGTTATTATTTGCTCTTTTTTACTTATTGTACTAAAAAATAATCATAATTCGCGAGTTTCAGCGGTTAATCACAGTTTCACCAGATGACAATATGTCCGAAGAAAAACTTAAAATGCAGAAAATGATCGCCTTTGATTAGACGTTAGTTCTACACTTGAAAAATTAATTGTTTTTCTCTTGATAGAAAATGTGAGAAATATTAAAAGCGGCCAAAATTGACCTTTTGACGACCGGTATAAATTATACCGCATAATCATACAAAACACTTTCGGTTACTATTTTTGAAAAATTCAGAAATATGTCTTAAGTGTCAAAACGTGAAAATCACTGAAATTTTATTCAGCTCTTAACAGACGTTTGAAAATTTCTTAATGGCGTCGGGTACTGCCTTAATTGAAGTCTCATGCATTTAGTCTCATTTGTTCAAAAACTTTCAATTAGAAGTTAGATCTCCAGGATCAGGTTAAAGTATTTGATGTGGTTTGACGTCAAAATAAATACGTCTTAAATTCTTAACAAAAAGATAATCTCAATATTTTTCAAATTTTTGTGAACAAAGACTTTTTATTAAAGGTGTAAAAAAAGTTCAAACAGATTTTTCAAACATTTTTAAAATTTCTGAGGATTATGGTTTTGTGAGGGGTTTTTATATTCTCAAGCTTCAGTTATAAGGAATAAATGAAGTTATTACTGACTTTTCGATTGAATGGGATCACGCTGTGTCAAATATATTTTTGGTACAAATATAAAGAAATTTATCAAAAAATTAAGATCCAAATGAATGTCGAAAGTTTTGAGAGCAACACAGAGTTTTATGCTGTCATCAGCAAGCACTTTTACAAGCATTTCTAAATTTATGACTCCGAAAGGTAAAAATTAAAAACTATGACAAAAATTTTTTTGAACGGTTACAGACTGTAACTGACAATTAGTCATAAATTTGAAATTTTTTAATTATTGAGAAGTGATTTTATGAGAACAAAAGGGGAGAGTACAAGACAAAATTAGAAAGTGCCGGATGTGCTCATTCAATTATTTTAAACAATCACGTTTCTGATCGATTTTGTCATTTCTTTGAAAAACTCATCGTGGAAATATGGCTGAAATTTGCTGAATTCTTACTGACTTGCAAATTTCAAGCAATTTGAAATTGAATTTTTTACCTTGGATATGCAAATTTTTCTTCACCAGGATAAAAACCTATTTTTTAACTTAATTGAAATAAAACTAACTTGATTGCATTTTTTTTTGAAATCAATCATACTTTTTTATTTTCGCAATCAATGGTACGGTTTTTAATTTATTTTTGAAATTCAAAGACGTAAGTTTATTTTTACTAAATATGCTTAATTCTGTTTCTGATTTTTTTTTCGGGACAATGCTTAGGTAGTTTTTGATGAATTGCTGGAACAAAAAAACGAAATTCGTTTTTTTTTTAATTCATACTGAAAATGCTTATATTATAGATCTCCGGTTACCGGTGAACAGGTAATCCGATGAAAAAAAAATTTTTCCATTTAGCTTGTTTAGTTGGCAGTTGAATGCAAAAAACTGTTTCTCGATATCGCCTATGGGTTTCCCCTAATCGTCATGACCAGGGGGTCACCTAAAATAAAAACTACCTTAGATAGCTTTAACTTGAAAATATTTTACAAAATCAAATGAAAAAATGCCATCTGGTTAAAAAGGGTTACAAACGAAAAAACCCCCCTTAAAAGTCACCGTCAGTTGTATTACGACAGATTTCATCATCTGGTTTTTAACTCTCTAGCGGCATTCAGGCTTTTTAGGGGGTTCCAAATGGCTTTTTAGGGCGTTTCAACTTGGTACTACGGCAAAACGACTAAAGTTTTAGACTTGATATTTCGACGACTGATAAACAAAAATCTCCGTTCAATAATTTTTTGGACTCTGAGATGCCTAAAATATTTTAACCTTCGCAAAAACAAGATTGAAAAACGAAAATATGAGATTCGCGTTTGAGCTAACTAAAAATAATAAAATATTATCAGTTGGAGAGAATACGACAAACACTTATGATCATATTATAAACAAGTCAGATTTGAAAAAAAATTAAAACTCTAGAAAAATCGATATTTTGACAGGTGTTACACTAGAAGTTCGTTTGAGATAACTATTTTTTTTTTTTTTTATCAACTATAATTAACTTTTACGGCAATATTCTAAACGTAACCGATTTTGGCTAATGTGGCTCAGTTTTTTTTTGAGACAAGCAAAGTTCGGACATATGAAAATTTTTTGAAATTTCAATAAATTAGAATAAATATTTTATAATTTTTTGTTTCTGATGAATTCTAATTTGTACAGTTTTTTACAGCGAATTCAAAAATGTTAATACTAGTGTGGTACGACACGTCTCATTTGAAATTGTAATTAAAGGGCATAGTGTTTTTTCATATCGCTCGAAATCTTTGGGCGCTCGGAAAACTGTTCCCAACAAGATAGAGCTGTATTATAGAACTACACCCTTTTTTCCGTTTGGGTAAGATCTATTGATCTGTAGTAGTTTGACCGTATTATCATTTGAAGTACTGGGAATACTCGATCTGATCAATGATTAGAAATCTAAAAATTCAATAAAATGAGAAAATTAGATAAATCATTTTTCAGCTCTTTGCTAGCTCGAGGATAAATTCTAGGTGTTTATTTATTGAAAACACACATATTTTATTGTACAAAAGTCTTATTGAAAATAAAGCAACATAAATATCGGAAAAAAAGCTTTGAAAATATAATTTTTGAACTCGCAATTATCTGAATTACTAAACAGCCAATAATTTTTTAATTTTAATGTCATCCAAAATTTGACATAAATCGAAGTCAAAAACTCCGTTGGGAAACTCCTCAACACTGAAGTTCATTATTGTTTATCTTTGAATCATACTTCGGAAAATATTTTATTGTTATTTATATAATTTTATAAAATTATAGGAATGCAGGAGGACATGACGGATTCAGAGCCCTGGGATAATGCAAAAACCGAAGAAACAAATCTCAGTTTAAGAAAATCAACATTTTGGTCAATTTCGCAAATAGTTTTCAAATTTTTGGTTCGTAGTTGTTCAACGTTATTGGGTTTAAAGGTCTCAATTTGATCAAAATCATCTATTTGGCATTTTAAAAACTTATAAGTTATAACAAGAGCTCCCGAGTAATATGAACTTGATTAAAGGGTCCGATAAATATAAAAATAAAACACCAAGGGTATTTTTTAGCTAAAAATACGGTAGGAATTTTGGTGAAAAACCTTTAAAATTTTTTTTGACCGCTTTAACATCGCATCAAGTGGTTTTACTCAGGAGCCCTAGAGTAACATATTTTTACAATTCAAAACATTTTATAAAAATGCAATTTTCAGCTTTTTAATCAAATTGTTTTTCAAAATTTTCAAATACTTGGAGAGTCTGAAACCTTCTTTAATTTGTCACAAATGTTCTGACTTGACGCCACACGACATGTCGCGACACGTGCGACCCGAGTTGTTTAAAATAATAATGTTTTTTTAGTTCATGGTTATTCTTCTTGCAATTTGTACCACTGTTTCAGTCATAAGCGGAATTTGTGATATTATATTTATTTCTGACCTTTGGCAAACATTGGAGCAATATCCTTTTCTCCTGAATGGAACAATAATAAGTAATAAAACAGAAAACTTTTTCGGTGGGGATACGAAAAAAATTGATCACTCCTAAATTAAGAGGGTTTTAAAAGCTTAACCCTCCGAGGCGTGGAGCTATTTTCAAAAAAACTTGTTAATTAAAAATCACAAATTGCTGAATGATTCACTTTTTAGGAAAATTTTTTCTGAAACTGCTGCATTTTCAATTTTTGTTCTGACGGGTCTGAATAATTTTTTTTTCTGTAAAAGTAACTTCAATAAATTGCGTAGGTTAGGTTTTTTTCAGAAAACACCCGTGGATGGAAGACCGAAAATTGCAGGTTATTTCTGAAAAAACCACCTTTTAGAAAATTTAATTCTTAACCCTTTTTATTAATTATTTTTGTTCTGACGCTTCCTATTTCCTCAAAAAATAAATTCCGTAGGTTGAAGTACAATTTGTAAATGTCATTTACTATAAGGTTGATAAAGTCAAAATTCGAATTACATACTTTTAAAGTTTAAGTCTTTCTTAATCTCGAGAACTAAAAAAGAATAAAGTTGCAAGCACTTTTACTTCTCCTGTAATAAGCGGTCAAAAAATAGCCTTTCAAAAGGCTATTTCATATAATATAGCCTATATGCCTCGGAGGGTTAAAGGTTTTTGAAAGTGCTGATAACATTTTAAGCTTTACAAATTCAACCACGAGCAAACAAATCTTACAGTGATATTTTTTTCATCTTATTTCAAAGAAATTTCGAATAGTACCAAGCAAATTAAACGATTGTTTATCTGGGAACGGCATCATAGACTATGGTTGAATTATGAAACGTTTGCGCGCTAGAGAGCGAAATATTTTCTTATTTTTAACACTTGAAAAAAATTTCAATAATTTTCGAGGTTTTTCAAATCTTTTTTCCGTATTTAACCTTACAAATCCTATAGGGTGCAAAAAGCAGAACGAAGCTTTCTGTCGTTTTAGATCGACAAATGAAGCTAGCCTATACAACCCCATGAAAATATTTATGAGCATCCCTTTTGAAAGACCCGCTAATTATTTTGAAAAATACCGACATTCAAATGGATGAGTTGAAACCGCTTATTACAAAAAATTTGAACTTTTCGTATTTATTAATCTTGCTGATTCCAGAAGTACACCGATTTCTGACTTGCTGTTATTTTATATTATTTCGGCAATACAAACAATGGAATCTCAGAAATACCATTCTAGGATCGGATAAATATTATCACAATTTTATAAAATCACCTCAAAAATCAAGGTACTGAAATCGTCAGGAAAAAATGGGTGATATTTTGGGAGGATGAAAATGCAAGAATTATCATTTCATGAATTTTAGTTTTTAAATCGATGATTCAAATAAAATAAGTGAGACAATTTTTAATTTTGACTTTCGCTCGCTAGGATGCACTTACAGGTTTGTTCTAGCATCTGCGAATATACTCACCCGCACTCATTTATGGAAGAAATGAAATCCCAGGCAGACCAATTTGTTCAATAGTTTTTTCAGACGACCAAGAAAAAATTTTCAAAAATTTTCAAAAATCCGGGCTTCTCATTGGTCGAAAATCGACTTACTCCAACTGAGAAACAGTGGTTTCGGGAGTGTTCTCCAGAATCTCCAGATTCCGATAAACTATATTATTATTTTTTCAGGCTATTATTTTGGGAGATATCGGCAGTTAAAATTTCAAAAATTGCCATTTTTTGAGAAATTTACGACATTTCGGCATAATTGTCAAAAATCGGCTTGTGGAAATTATGCGACTATAACTAAAAGATAGCTCTCGTAGAGGCGCACACATTACATGATAAATAAGAATTGCGACGAGGTCGATATACCTCAAGCAAATGTCAGAATTTTTAAAGCCATTTTACGCTATTTTTATATTCTTTATGAACATATCTCTCAGAATATACCATCAATCTTCAAAAATTAAATAATATTCGTATCACTGCAACGAGACGAAAATTTTAAGCATTAAATCGTCAATTTTCAAAAACATTTCGAATTTTTTAAAATCCTGGCTTCTAATTGGTCGAATATGATTTTTTGATATATTGACTTAGAACTGTTAAATGTCAGCATGAAATTGTCGTTAAGATTTACTGATATTAAATAATAATAAAATAGGGGACGATTATAATAAATTTATAGAGAAATTTCGATTTGAATTTTGAATTTTTGTGTTGACTCATACTTTTTGGCGAAAATTTTTTAATCATAAGCTCAGTACGTAAGAGATCAGGCTAAAAAAATGTATATCATGACAGAATTTCCACAGAACGGTTTTTTATAAAATTTTCGCAGTTTATCGGTTTTGCGTAGGCGGAATGAGAATTTTCTGATTTAAAATGCTACTTTCGTACAGAAATATTGATTTTTGGAATTCGGCTATATGAAATAAAATGATCCCCATCCCTGAAATAACCCGTTGTCAACTCAAATAAAAAAACCAAGAAGGTCGAAAATAACCTGTAACAGCCTATTTCGCGCCCAATTTAAGAATAAAAATTTTAGATCAATTTTTTGTCTTTATTTATTATTCAAAATGTTTTCGTAAAGTAAATCGACTTTGCAGACGAAATTTTTAAGTTTTAAGTTTCTATCACAAATTATTCACGAAGTATAAAGAAATTACAGTGAAATATAAAGTTTTAAAACGACTTCCACTGTTTTTCTTCGGCGTTAATTAGTCTGAATTTTTTATGTTGGTTGATCCGATCTGATCCGGTTTAGTAAATCGATCGTCTCAGTTGATCCGATCTGATACGGTGAAGTTGGAAATTTTGGATCAGTTGATACGAAACAATCTAGTATACTTGAAATTTCTTTATTTGTTGATCCGATACGATCCGGAATTTCACGAGGCATATCATTTTCATAGATGATTTCTTTCCTATTTTTTGCTATAAAAATTGCTTAGTCGCCAAAATCTCGTTAATAAACGAATAAAAATGTATATATTTGAAATATCCCTTTATCACTTTTTGGTTAGAATGCGTAGCCACTACTCCTTTTGACGTGTGATTTTAACGTTGTGGCTACGAATTCTAACCAAAAAGTGATAAGGGGATATAGATACCGAAAATCATCTCTATTGAGTCTTTCTCAGCACGCGTCATAACTTTCAGCCAGTGTCCAATCACAATACTCGATTGTCGACTGAATTCAAGAATCCCACGAGTTCATTGGTAACTTTCCCAAAGTTATGACTCGTGCTGAGAAAGACTCAATAGGGATAATTTTCGATATGGGTGTGTTCAACATTGTGTTGATATCACAAACTTTGTCAGAAAAACACTTTTATAATTTTATTGTCGTCATTGCAAACATATAATTTTCAAATCATTAAGAATTTATCCCAGAAATTTGCATTAAAAATAATAAATATTTTCCTCTATAGTTGAAGATAGGCGTTTTAAAAAAGTCGACGAAAAAAAATATCGATGATAATGGTATATCTAAGATAGGGATCTCCTGTTCCTCCGGTTTGCGTTCGTGTTTGACCCGCTTTTGACCAATGAGAGCACCGGATTTCAGTTCTTTGACGAATAAGAGCTTCAAAAAGAAGTTAAACCACGAACGCGAACCAGAGGATCCCTATCTTAGATATCCCGAATTTCACCCCCGTTCAATATCTTTTTCCCAACGGAACTCCATCTCAAAAACGATTACTATCTCTATCCATTATGATGCCCGGGTAACACTAAAAACTTATTTGCCTGTTAAAAGAATAGGGAATATGTGTTTAGTGTTACCCGGGCATCATAATGGCTATAGCGCGTGTTCGAATCCCACTAATTTTGTCTTACTGATTGTCTTGAGCATGATTATAGGCAAAGATGCTTGATATTGGGACCGCTAAATTTGATCGATCTGTAATCACCCAAGCAATAACTAATACAATCACTTAGACAACATCAGTAGGATTCGAACACGCGCTATAGAGATAGTAAACGTTGTGGAGATGAAGTTCCGTTGGAAAAAAGATATGATCCATTACGAGGTGCTTTAAAATTTTTTTGTGCCAACCCCTGTTGACCAACTTTCATCAAAAGTCAACAAAAAAGTTCAATTGAAAAAAGCTACGCCTATCGATTTGCTTTTTCGCCCTCCGAGAGTTTAAATATTTTTATCTGTTCAAAGTCGGTTTTATCGAAATTATAGATGTAACGTTCACTGGATTGTTTTTATTTAAAGCTGGCAAAGAATTTCCGTCTTTCCAATTAATTCCATTTGGTTTGATGACTTTATTCCCGATTTCGGCCGTCAAATTATTCATGAAGCCGAAAAATTGCTGCACCTTTTTCAAGAAGAAACAAACTTTCGATTTTGAAACAAGGGAACATGAACGAACAAAAAAATTAAGGAAAAGTCAAAAATTAAAAAATTTTGGTNGATATATTAAATTTTTGACAATTTAAGTAAATTCAATTTTTATTTTCAATAGAAAATATGTAGAACTATATTCATGAAAAATAATTCGTGAGAAATCAAGAAAAAGGACGCAAACTTAATATATAGGCAAAGATGCTTGATATTGGGACCGCTGAATTTGATCGGTCTGTAATCACCCAAGCAATAACAAATACAATCACTTAGACAACATCAGTAGGATTCGAACACGCGCTATAGAGATAGTAAACGTTGTTGAGATGAAGTTCCGTTGGGAAAAAGATATGATCCATTACGAGATGCTTTAAATTTTTTTTGTGCCAACCCCTGTTGACCAACTTTCATCAAAAGTCAACAAAAAAGTTCGATTGAAAAAAGCTACGCCTATCGATTTGCTTTTTCGCCCTCCGAGAGTTTAAATATTTTTATCTGTTCAAAGTCGGTTTTATCGAAATTATAGATGTTACGTTCACTGGATTGTTTTTATTTAAAGCTGGCAAAGAATTTCCGTCTTTGCAATTAATTCCATTTGGTTTGATGACTTTATTCCCGATTTCGGCCGTCAAATTATTCATGAAGCCGAAAAATTGCAGCACCTTTTTTAAGAAGAAACAAACTTTCGATTTTGAAACAAGGGAACATGAACGAACAAAAAAATTAAGGAAAAGTCAAAAATTAAAAAATTTTGGTTGTTCCAATTTTCTGATTTTTTTTTCAATTTTTTGACTTTTATTTAAGTTTTTGCGACTCTGGTGCTATTGGATTATTATTGTATTTTATTGCGTTTTTATGTATTATTATCCCTATTGGACTTCTTATCTGGTCAACTATTTATCGGGGTGTTTCTATATTTTCAATGATTATTTGCTTCGGATTTCTCTTCTTTTCATCGTTCAAACATTGGGTAGGGCCACTGAATATCATTTTAAAAACCACTTAAATTGACACTTGTATTCTATGGATGCTTAAATGGTCCAAAACTGCTTAATTGTCCTGAAAATCATTTTCAATAATTTTTAATAATTTTCAATAATTTTTAATAATTTTTAATAATTTTTAATAATTTTTAATAATTTTTAATAATTTTTAATAATATTTAATAATATTTAATAATTTTCAATATTTAAATTTAAATACTAATTTTTAATATTTTTTTAAAATTTTTAATAATTTTAGATAATTTTACTAATTTTTGATAATTTTAAGTAATTTTCCATAATTTTTATCCTATTTTTCATAATTTTAAATAACTTAACTACATTGTATATAATTTTTATAATTTTCATAATTTTTTGTAATTTTTATTATGTGTAAAGATTTTTTTTTTTTTCATTTTTTTATTTTTCTATATTTTTGAAAGTTTTTTTGATGATATTTCGATGTAATTTTTATAAATTGTTATTTTCCACAAAATTTCAAAGCCCATTAAAGATAAACCACGCTGATTTGCTTGATTCCAATATAAAATGTTTTGGTATGCTTCAAAGATATTCCGATATTATAAAGAACAATAAAAAACATAACGGAATTGTTGAAAAATGCCAATTGTTCAATATATATTTATTTGTGAGCAATTTCCGTATAATCGCAATAGGAAAAGATAAAGAAATTTCGGAACTTGTTTCTATCACCAGAACGAGCACTGATCAGTGAAAGTTATTGTTATTTTTCATGGTGTCAACCTATTCGCTGTTTCAAAATTAATTTTTAAGCAATTTGAGTTTTTAATTTGAAAAATTTCGGTTTTTTTTCTTCCAAAATTCAACGAAAATATAGTTAAAGTACGAAAAGTGGATACTACGTTTTCATTTGATTCGAAAAAATTGTTGGGCACCCCAAGATTTGAACCAAGGTTGGATTTAATAATAAGCTTTTTCCTTGCTAGTAAAATGAAAGAACGTTTAAGGTGCATGTTTCTCTGGTCATCAAGAGCTGCCATTGAAAAACAGGATAAGCTACAAGTGTACCAGCTATTGACAATAGCCAATTGACATCATAGTATTTTCCATCTTTTTTTATCTCATTTTAAGGTTCAATTTATTATTATTTTGACGATTCTGTTCTGACTGATTCGACAATTATCGAAAATACAATTTTTGAGACACTTATTTTTCGTGGAGTTGGTGTTCATATCACTGCAACTTTACTCACAAAATTCGCTTCACAAACAGCTATACGAACTAAACTTCAATCGTTTTGTTTCTCGACAAGTTTGCTGATCACTCCAGTTTTCATATTTCTTGTATTTCTCACAACCAAAGGAATTAGTTTTCAAATCTTTAAATACAATTTTAAATTTTCAGTTTTCTCAGCACGCGTCATTACTTTGATAAATTCACCAATGAAATCGCGGGATTCTTGAATTTAGTCGACAATCGAGTATTGTTATTGGACACTGGCTCAAAGTTATGACGCGTGCTGAGAAAGACTTAATAGAGGTAATTTGCGATATACAGTTTTTCTTTATTTTCGCCGAAACATTTCAGGAAGAAGGGAGAGAATTCTCTACTATTCACAGAGGATTCTTCTCAGCCATCCTTAAAGTTTCCCACAAAAAAAACATACTGTCATATACAAAATATTTGAAAGCCCGTCAATTGATCATTCTCAAATTTCCTGTAGACATTTTTTACTGCAAAAAAACGGCCTACAATCATTGATTATTTTCATTTAAGCACCAACGTATATCAAATTCAAATTCGTCTGCAACTCAACCTTATAATTTCATTTATCTCGCTTTTGAAAAAAGGCTCTTTAGCGCTCCCGAAAAAGATGATTTGACTGACCTTAACTACAAAAACTAGGCAATTAGGTATCTGCGTATTTTAAAAATTAACTAATTGGAATAATTTAAAAATTATTATAAAGTTGAGCTAGAATTTGATGAGAACAAATCGGTTAAAATGCTAATACTGTTTGATCGACTTCAGTTGACGTCTGTGGATCCTGTGGTCAAAGTTCAAGCTTTGGTTATGTTTTTCGCATCATTTCTTGGCTTTGCTATCCTCACAATGTATATATGGAATGATAAAACGATGACTTATGCTCTAGAAAAAGACATTTTTGTGCTCCCAGGATATCGTGCTATCAATACAGGAAAGGTTCAAAAATCAAGATGATATCAAACAAATAAGATGAAAGTTGTTTATGCAGTAAGACTGAAAATCTGCTGATATAAAAAACATAAATGAAAAGTTTTTTAAAAAACAATACAAAATTACCTAAAATGTAACTCACGAGAAATATTAACATTTTGAAGAGAGTTCGGGGTGCTAGATTGCATGCAAACATGAACTTTCTTTGTCCTCTTAAGGAGGTAGTGTCCAGCAAAAAGTAAGGCTGAAAATTTGATATAATACTTAACTGACCCTGAAACAAATTGTGGTCGAGTTATTACATAAACAAAATACATTGTTAATAAGGAACTCTAAAATGTTAGCCAATATTTTTATAAATATCAGTTGAAAACCTTCCTGTGTTCTTAATTAACAAAATATTTTAGTCGTTTTCATATCATTGAAATCAAATTTTCGATTTGACCTTTGTTGAATTTATTTCGCTGAATCTTTTGTGAAAAAAGGGTTTTTTCAAAATAAAGTTAACGAGTTTTTAGCGATGTCACAAAAAAGGGTTTTTGGAGTTTATAAAAAACGTAGATGTTAAATTATTCAACGTGAACCTCATTCTTAATTCAGTTTTACATTATTTTCATAAAAATCTCCATTTTTTCATTTTGACTACGCGAGATTTTAAAATAATTTTATCTTAATATTTTGACTTAATAGTTATTAAAAGGGTTTACGTAACATTATTTATTTTTAGTTTTCAGTTTTATTGTTTTAAACAAAAATAGAAAAGTGTAAAAATACCCAGTTAATTGTTGTGCTAGCACCCAGATCCCTGAGGGAGAATGCGACTCTGATTTGACATTGTTTCGGTGAAATATACTGAAAACAGTCGTACGAAAATAAAGATTGTGTGAGTTTTTATCATTTCTTATTAAATTTTTATGTTTTTTGTTGGAAGCCTGCTGTTATGATAGACTATCATTGGATTGGCAAAATTGTGACTTGAAACACGTTTATTACCCATTGAAAGTGGTTAAAAAACACAAAAAAATACAATTTTTTTGAGATAAGTCTGATTTTAAGAGTGTTTTGCGGGATATCTCCCGAGGTGTTTTTCATTATTATTAGTGTTATCAATTAAAAAGTAAAAAAATTAAGAAAATCAAGTTGAAAATTGAATATTTCATTTAGAGTGACCGAGGCGTGAAGCATTTCTGAGAAAGACTTAAATTAAGAAAAAATAAAGAAAGCCATTTCGTAGGAAATTTAACGGAAAATATTTGTTTGAGTTTTTCCGAAAATTCATTGATAGTCATAAATTTAAACCATTTTTATTTTTGACAAGTTTTTATTATCGAAATTTGTAACATCTTGTTTTGAACCAAAAATAAGGAATTGAGCAAATTCTTAATCGAAGAATCAAAGATTTGCTTACTGATACCGAATCTGAACGTCTCAGCAAGGAATCTCAAAAAATTTGACTATTTAATTCTAAAGAATAGTCTAGAACGGAAAGGAAACTCATTATTGGTAAGATAGTAATTCGGCTATATTTCAAAAAAATTGAAAGTTTTTGGACATTTCTCGAATTCTAAAATTTTAATGGGATTCAGCCCCTGGTTCAGTATAAGATCATTAAAAAAAAAATTTTTGGCAAAATTTTTTTGTGCCATAAATTGAATTCTTGAGTATCAAAGAGTCAATTTTGCCAACTTTTAGTCGATATTTATTCAATATGCTTCCTTTACACACTTTGCTTTCTGAGAGATGTGGGCCTGAAAGCGGCCTCATGAGTGGGCTAGGAGGGTCTTAGGAGTGTTAGGATTGGCTTCCAATCATCTCTCAGATTACAGCAAAGGTGTTAGGGATATAGCCGAAATACTATCTCACCCTTATTATTCTGATTTACGGATGGTCGGCGAAACTATCGATAGACCTTCTTGCCAATTTTCATATCGCGGAAGATGAGTAGTTTATTCATATTGATCACGAAAAGCCCACGAATTTTAAGGGAGTAAAATTTACTCAGTAAATCATTGTTCTAATTGAATTTAAAATTAAGTTCGTGTATTGAGTAGTGACTATAAAAAGGCAACAAAATTTTAAATTCCAGCAAGCTACATTTTCATGTGTACAACTTTATGGCACGAAACTGATGAAGAAATCGAAACATTATTGCGGTCTCTCATTCGTCTAATAATGCATGCGAAAAAGAAAGAAAAACTGGAGTACGAGTTTGAGATAAATATATTTTTTGACAACTCTTTCGAATCAAAAAACTCTGCAGAACATCATGCGCCAGATGACCATCTTCAACGTTGGAAAGTTCTGAATCCTTGGGTTAATAGCTTTCTATCAGTGCTGAAAAAAGTTCTCACAAAGTTATGAGTCGTAAATAGCTTTTACACCATCGGAAGAACCTTACGGGGATAGTTTGGGACAAATTTTGACTGAGAAAAGTATTGAAGGTCGATCAATCAAATTTTAAGAAGAAATTTTTTTGACAAAAATGTCGAAAATTTTGGTGCTTTTTGATTGGTTGAAGAAAAAAATCTCAAAAGTGGTTTTGGACCCCAGATATGAATTGTCAGGGTTGAACTTAGCCTAAGAGCATTTTTTTTATTTGGATTTTATTTCGAAAATGGAAATTTTACGGGTTTGAAAATCACGGAAATGGTCATTTTTCATGGAATATATTTTTTTTAATTTGTGTATAAAAACGCGACCCATTCGTTCAGCATCACTTGTATTCAGTTTTCGATGAAGGACATATTTTCGTGACACCTTATGGGGGGCGATTGATGTATGATATAATGGGATATCCATTTGTGGTTCATCTCAAAGATGCAGATTATGTTCAAAAAGGGAAGCGCTGGAGTCAAGCTTGGATGACTGAATGAAATTTAAATCTAGAAATTTTTGCGATAAAATACCGATGATTTTTTGTGAGTTGGAGTATTCGTGATTACGCGAATCAAACTACGAATAAATTGGGGTATGAATGTTTCGTACACAAAATTTATGGTTCGTGAGCGAAAATCATCAGAACAAGAAAAAATACGAATTTACGAAATGTTCCATTTTTCGATTAATTATTCTATTTTGTTATTCAAACAAGTTGGTTCAATTTATTAAAATCAATTCAATATGATTATCGCCCACGGAACTCAAAAACTCTCAAAAACGTTTACTTTCTCTATGGCGCGTGTTCGAATCTCACTGATGTTGTCTAAGCGGTTGTCTTTGTGATTGCTTGAGTGATTACGCACCGATCGAGTTTAGCGGTCTCAATATCAAGCACTCTTGCCTATAATCATACTCAAGACAATCAGTAAGGCAACATTAGTGTGATTTGAACACGCGCTATAGAGATAGTAAACGTTTTTGAGATGGAGTTCCCTTGGGAAATGGATATTGGAGAAAAATCGCTAAAAAATGTTAATTCCCTAAATTGGATTCCAAAAAATTATTTCCGAAAAAAGTTGAATTAATCAAAAGTTTATATAAATAAATTACTTTTAACTGGACAAATTTTATATAAACAATTTCTCAAATTCATTAAAATTTTACTTATTTTAGTCACCCAAAATTAAGTGATGTACCTATATTATCTTCTTGGGTGGAAAATGGATACTTGTCATATAGAAAATTCTCTTGGAAAACCTTTAGATGAGGGTTTTAATAACAGAAATTGTCACATATTTCTATCTTAATACGTTCAGTAGCAGTTCTGCGGCTGCGAATGCTTTTCAATTAGAATGAAATCTTAAAAAAATCGCCTTTGTCAGTTGCGATTAGGTCGAGCGACTAATTCGCGAATCGCGCCATAAGCGAGAAATCCGACTTGAAATATCAAGCAATGTAGTGTAGTTAGTAAACATGCTCAAATGATGATACGATGGCCCCGGGTTCGATCCCCTGGCTTCTCTATTCCCCCTTTTCAGGACCTGACACCATCTTATGAAAATCAATTTATTAATTTTTTATTTAAAAAATAACTTTTTTCTGAAAAGCTTTCTTACTTGAACATACTGTGGAGGACTTTTAAATTCTAAACAATGTATTCATTCTGAACATGTTTTTTGTGCGAAATTCATGAATAACTCAGCACATCCCATTTTTTCATGTAGGAGTTCGAAAATTTTTTCAAAAAGTACACCCGTTTTGTCGGAGACCATCTATTTGAATCATATCCCTTCAGGAAGAAGGTTGTTATTTTCTAGTTTGGTCTAGTACATTATGTACCTTAAGTAGCACGAATGTACTAGATCAAACTAAAAATTCCAACCTTCTTCTTAAGGGTATCCCGGACCGGGATTCCCGGTCCCTAAATTGAGATTTTATGACGTAATAACTGCAGAAAATGTAGGAACCGGGATACCCTTAAGAAGGTCGGTGCATTTTGACAGATTTGCACTTTTTTATTTTTTTTTCTCTTGTCGAGAAACTTTTTGTCACTTTAAAATTTTCGGATAAAAACTGTTCTGAACGAGAGTTGGCAGTTTTGAGCTTTCTTCGTTTCATCTGATTTTTTTCAAATTGATAATTATTTTTTATAGATCGTCTTTGGAAAAAACACTCAAAAAACGGGAGATTAAGGTTGAAGGCGTCAAAATTAAGGTAAAATAATTTTTTTTATTTTTTTTAGTTAGTAACTGGAAAAACGGTCTCGACCACCGAATTCAATTTTGTTTCGGTTTCATACTATTTTTACGTCAAAATTGAAAATTTCCAAAAAAAATCAAAAAAACAAATTTTGGCACATCGTAAGAAATATTTTTTCACATGAGATGGATGAAATAAATTGAATTCGGTGGTCAAGACCGCTTAAAAATTTGGCAAGTTTGAGTGTAATATGTTTTCATTTTTGATAAACGAGGGACTCAACCTATTTCTCCCAACCCGTAGTTTCGTTGCAAAAATTATGATCTTTAGTATTAACAAGAGCGAAGAAAAAACACGAGGACATATTTGAATAAAGTGAAAAGCCGCATTCTCAATATTTTTAGCCGGTTATTCAAGAAAAATTAGTTTAAAAATTTTTGATCAAGAAACTGGATAAATTTTGAAAAAAATTTTTATACCAAAAATCACAAAACATGTCATATGATTTTTCAAATAGCATACAGGTTGAAAGTTTTAGCCCTTTTTTTCCAAATTGGATAAACTTGAATTCCGCCGTTTTGATTGGTTGAATCTGAGGAAAACGTAGGTTTTTGCGGTCAAATATGTGGTCACCCACGCGAAAAGTTGAAGTGGCCATTTCGAAAAGTATCTTCCGTTGATTTGAAACAAATATCAAAAAAATAAGACATTTTCTTTATACTGTTCGGAACTTTTTTCGAAAATTCTCATTATTTGTCGAATTCGATAAGTTTAATTCGAACTCAAAATTTTCTGAAAAAACGATAATTTGAAAATTCTGTAGTTACAAAACTTGCCTGGATTATGAAACATTACTTTGATGGTATATTGAAAAGAATATCTATTATGGAGTCCTCTGGTCATTTCTAGCCACTTTTTTGGACAAAATATAAACAATTCGGCTTTTGAAAACGACTCATCCGATCGAGTTTTTAATAGCTCAAACTGAGCACAATTAGGGTTAATAAATAAGTCTCCATCAGATCTTTTTTTTGTAATTTTTTTTGAGATTAGTGAAATTTATTAATTTTCAGATTTTGTTGAAATTTTTTTGAAACAATGGTCTGATTCGGACAATTTTTTGAAAATTATTTTTCTCTGAATATTTGTGCTTAGTTTGAATTTTCTAAGAACGCAATCGAATAAGTCGTTTTTAAGAGCCAATTTTTTTTAATATTGCCCGAAAAAGTGGCTAATAATGACAAGAGGACCCCGTAAGTGATATCAACCCACTTATAAACCGAGTAAAAAGTGTTTCATCAAGAGCCCATATCCGTATCTGTCAAAATGCACCGAGGCCCCCGGGGTCCTATTAAAGGGATATAGTATGAAATTGAAACAATTGAAATTATGATTTTTGTGGTAAAATTACAGTTGATAATAAAAAAGATTTGTACAAATTTTAACAAGAAAACTTATCATAATAATAAGTGTTTCGTTCTTGGGCAACATTTTATAACTGGATTTCCTTTTTTGATATGCCATCCAATTTTTTGACCAGCATTCATTTTCGTTGTGTTAAAACATCGAGCTGAGCCACCGTTATGTTTATACTGTTTAGGACATATAAATTTGCATTTTTGACCATTTTTGCCTTCTTTACAGGACCATGTACCTATTAAACATAAATTAAGAACCGTGGCTCACGAGCTGATTAAAATTAACTTATATATCTATTACGGGACTTCATGGTCGTTTTTTACTAGATTTCAAGCCAAAATTTTTAAATAATTCGGCGTTTGCAAACAACTCATCCGATTTCATTCTTAACTGAGCACAAATATCTTGTGAAGAAAAAAAGAAAAAATATTGGTCCATCAGACTATTTTTTTTGTTTTTTTTTCTGAGATTACTAAAATTGTTTAGTTATTAGTTTTTCTTTCAAAAAATTGGTGACAATGCACAAACCATTGCAATGGTTGGATTCGGACCAACTTTTTTATTTTATTATTAACAAGAGTTTTCAGTGCTCAGTTTGAGCTATCTAAGAATTAAAACAAATGAGTTGTTTTCAACCGCCGAATTATATTAAAAAAATTGCTAAAAATCTGGTAAAAAACGCCCAGGAAGTCCCGTAATTGATATGATCGTATACAGTGGGATAATAAGGAATTTCAAAAATAAAAAATCAGCCTTCTAGCACTTCATACGGCTTCGCTAGAACTGGATCACATACTACCTGTAAAAACACAAAAAATTGACCTTAAAATCGAGTTTTTTTTATTTTCCATAAAAAAATCCCACGTCTAAAAATGACCAGAAAAAAATTCTCTACAAGATAGCTTGAACACATTTAAACCGATTTTTTATTTTTGAAATTCCTTATTTCAAATCGTCTGGTTGACCACTTAATGCCCCCCGGTTAAAGCCCTCCTGGCCACTAAAACCCCCCCTCCCTTTTTGAGCATATTTGATATGCCCATAAGCCTGATTTGCCAATAAATTTTTGACCACTTAAAACCCCCTGGCCTGTTAAAACCCCTCTTTTTGGCAAAAAGATGTAGGGGGGCTTTAAGTGGTTAACCACTGTATATCCCCCTTTTACACTATCCAGAATATTTGGGACCTGTTTAGTAAACGTAGTGTGTTATTCAAATTGTCTGATACCAGATTTCTAGATCATAAAATTAAAAAAATAATGAATTATTCCTCATTATATACAGGAAGAAGCCTAATATCGCCGAGAGTTTTTTCAAAACAATTTGGCAATAATACGAATTTTCGGCAATATTGGAACTTTCAGCGATATGGGGACATAAATAAGGTTTTTGTTCTCAAAAGACGTCATAATTTGACAAGTTATTCAATTTAATAAGAAGTTTTGAACTAGGTTCAAAGAAAATTAAATACCAGATATTGTGTAGAATTAAATAATCCATTAAACGCAATCAAACAAACACTTCATTTTCTTCAAATTCGGTGCTGTAATATGACCTTATTTATGAAGCCCTCAAAGTAATTTGGAATGAAAACCTCGAACCTTTACGAAAATTCAGCGATATTGGCTCTTCCGGTGATATATCGAAAATCCTGCATAGTCGTAAAATTGTATTGATTCGTCACAAATAGGGAACTCCAGCAATTTCATTGGTCACTTCTCGAGAATCCAGCAATTTGATTGATCACTTTCTATTTTTGTGACGTATCAATACAATTTTACGACTAGGCAGGATTTTCGATCTAGCAATATGGGCACTGGAAAATTCAAGTTTCAGATAGCGAAATTTTGTTAGTTTTTTCTGCGATGTTGGTAAATTCGGGAAAAACATTTCACGTTTAAATCATTCCACTATCGACCCTGTGAAAAGGAGAAACGTTTATCCGCCCAGAAATAATCCGCCTATAAATAATCCGTCTAATTTTTAAATAATCAATTTTTTCCTAAACTTTCTAGAATTTTGGAGTTTTCTGACGTGCATGAAGAAAATTGATACTTTTTCTGTCGAATTATTCAAAAATTTAGTTTCCAGAACAATAAACCTTATAAATTTGAAGTGCCAATTTTCAAAAATTCGGCGGATTATTAATTAGGCAGATACTTTTTAGGTGGATTAACGTTCCGTCGTGAAAAGAGCCCTGACAAACGTTTTAGCTTTGATGCTATTTTGTGCGGATTTATTCACCTGTTTCTGTTGTCAAGTCATTCAAATATTTTTTGTCACATTTGTCGACAATTATAACGTCGTCAAGTGCAACGCACGAAGGACAAGCCTTTGCATACCTGATACTCAAAGGCCTAGAAATTATTAAATCGTTACTATTAATCCTCGTAAGAGGTTGAAAATCAAGAAAATTTATACTAAAAGCTGTTTTTTCATCATTATAAGCAAATATTTTATCAAATCCTATTTTCCAAACTTGATTTCCATTAGAATCTTCAATTTCTTCAACATTATTTAGTGAAAAATTTTGCTTTGATGATATTATTTGGTCGAAAGCGAGATATACAAAATCTTCACTTGTGAAATTTGTGCCAACTTGATCCATTCTCGAAGGCTTAAAAATTAGTTGAACATTTGACGAATTGTCATCAAGTTTTGTTATTTCAGCTTTGACATGAGCGCAAACGTTTGGTTTATCAACTTTGGCGCATTCGTCAGTTCGTGATATGTCTGAAATAAGTATTTTTGGTTAAGTTCCGGCCTTCATAAATTTCAAGATATATTTGATATAAATTCAGAAAATAACTGAATATAAATTTTATAAAAATTTCTTTTCAAGACGAAATTTTTCATTTTTATATATTATTAATTTTTTACTATTATTCTATTTCTATTATTTACAAATATAAAATTAACGGTTTCATAAAATGTTTGAACGTTTCTAACGGGCTTATCGACATTCAAGCACTTAAGGCCTAGGTGCATTTTGACAGATACGGATATCCGCGGATATGGGCTCTTGATGAAAAACTTTTACTGGTGTGTATATATTCTTCTCAATATACCATCGAAATGATGTTTCATAATCCAGGAACTTTTGTAACGACAGAATTTTCGAATTATTGCTTTTAAAGAAATTTTGAGTTCGAATTAAACTTTCGAATTCGACAAATTATGAGAAATTTTTGAAAAAAGCTCGAATATTATCAAAAAATGCTTATTTTGAGTTCAAATATTTTTTGCATTATTTGTTTCAAATCAACGAAAAAACTCTTCAATATGACTTCTTTAACTTTTCGCGTAAGTGACCACATATTTTTTATATGCTATTTGAAAAATCATATGACACTTTTTTGAGATTTTGGTCGAAACTTCTTGGAAATATTTTGAAAATTTTCCTCATTTCTGGTTCAAAATTTTTCAAACTAATTTTTCTAGAATCCTCAGCTGAAAATATTGGGAATTCCTACTTTCACTATATTAACATGTCTACGTTTTGTTTCTTTCACTCTTGTTTATACTCTGAACATCATTCATATTTTTTGAAACATACGGTTCGCGCAAATGTACTTTAGCCCGTTTTTAATCAGAAATTAAAAAAAAATTACGAGACTTGCTCAATCGTAAGCGACTCGTTCAACACCGCAAATTTAATAAATTTAACTTGAAAATAGATATTCTTTCGATGTGCTAAAATTTCGTTTTTTTCAGTCTTTTTTAGGAAATTTTAATTTTTGATTTTGACGTAGAAATCATATGAAATAAAATTATATAAATTTTCTATGGTGGTCGAGACCATTTTTTGTAGCTTCTAATTAATAAAATAGAAAAAAAAAATTTTAATGTAATTTCGAGACCTAAAGTACCAAACGCACTTTTTTAGAGTGTTTATTTTAAAGACGATTTATAAAGTAAAAATAATCGATCTGAAAAAAAACAGATTATACAAAGTGAGCTCAAAAGTGGCAACTTACGTTTGAAATACTTTTTATTCGAAAATTATAAGGTGGCAAAAAGTTTCCGATAAAGACAAAAAAAATTGAAAAAAGTGCAAATCTGCCAAAATGCACCGAGGCCCTTAATGGTACTCACTGTGAGAATCATTCGAAAAAATGTTAAGTATTAAGCCAATTTGGTTACCGAATACCAAAAGTTGGGATTTTTGACTATTATATTTTAGACCTAATAAATAAAATGACAAGCAAACTTTTTTGAAAAACTTAAAAAAATTCGTGAGAAAATACTTTTTGTTGAAATATTTGCTCGTCCGAATTTTTAATTATTCAACAAAATTCCGTTTGTTTGTCAAATTTTTAAAAAATCAAAAATTCGTTTTTCGTCAGATTCGTCATTATTTATTCAAACCAATTATTACAAGGTACATTTATGCTCCAGCAGCTTTGTTTCAAACAAAAAAATTTCTGACGAAGAACGAAATTTTGAACAAAAAAAGTTTTATGTCGTAAAAGCATTTTTAAATTTATTGATTGAATTTAAATCCTAACTATTAAAATTAACCTGTAATAACAGTGGTTTGTGCTTTTGAAAATGTTGTAATTTGCGAGGCGTTTTTTCTTGCTTGAAGAGAGGCACACCACGGGCAAATTGTAGCATATTTTATACTTGTATCATTTCCTTCAAGCACCGCGAAAAAGAGCTCAAAAACAACTGAATCATTATAAGAAAAAGTATTTTCAAACGATATTTTCCAAGCAGGCATTCCATCCGAATCCATTATTTCTTTAACGGATTCAATAGGTGAAATATATTTTGGTGATGAAACTGCTTTGTCGAAAGCCAGATAAATGAAATCATCACTCGTGAAACTTTTACCGACTTCGCCTAGCTGCGAAGGCTTAAAATCAACTTGGATATTCACGCAGTTAGGGCAATCGTGTCTTAGTTCTGCATTAACTGTCGTGCATAAATCAGGCTTCTCAACAGATTCACAATTGTTGCTTGCAGCTAAATTTAATTTTACCTTTACGAACTTCTTCGGTGGGATATGAATTTAGTACCAGATATCAGTCAGGTCAAATGTTTAAAATAATTTTTAAAAGTGGGTAACTATTTTTGTCTATACCTCTAAGAATAGACTCTTTTTGTCACTAAGTGAGTCTACGGTATATCGGTTATCACCTGTTGAATCTTAACACTTAAATAGTTCTAGAACCGTTAGTCCTAAAAAGTTCATTTCAGCCCCAAAGACACTATATATAGGCTCTGTGTTCACACGGGTTAAATATTTCGGCAAATATTTCCAAGGTAAAATTTTGTAATATGACTTGGTAAATATTATCGAAGGGTCAAATTACAAAAATGATGCCTTCGGACTCAAATTTCATTGCATATATTTGAGAATTTCAGGGAAATTAGAAAAATGTTTAATTATTTCTGGCCTACGAAAAGTTGTGTTAGCTTATACTTTTGATCATTAAATTTTGATATCGGGTCACGTTAATCGTGATATAATTCTGAAAAAATTTGATTAAGTGTGAGCTTCATCGTTAAAGTAAAATAGTTACAAATGACTCTCTAGCCACAGATATCTTTCAATTGATACATTTCTTTGAGTTTTTTGGCAGATTCTGACTAAATTTTAACCTGAATCTATTGTTGGCTCGAGTGTTTGAATTAGTTTGTCCGTTTTTGGTAGTGGTTTTGCCAGTGACTTTTCGATTATTACTTGTTTTTCCATCGTAATCGGTATATTTTGAAGCGGTGATATTTTAGTTGGTGAATGTTGTGGGTTTGTAATTTCGAGATTTTTATTTCGTTGTGTAGTTGTTTGTGTAGTTGTTTGTGTAGTTGTTTGTGTAGTTGTTTGTGTAGTTGTTTGTGTAGTTGTGTGTGTAGTTGTTTGTGGAGTTGTTGTGTATTGTTGTGTTTTGTTTGTGTAGTTGTTTGTGTAGTGTTTGTGAAGTTGTTTTGTGTAGTTGTTGTGTATTTTTGTGTAGTTGGTTTGTTGTGTAGTTGTTTGTGGTAGAGATATCTGAGTTTCTGAAAGTTTTTCAGTTTTTATTTCAGCTGTGGTCGTTTGATTCGGTGAATTTTCTTGAGTTTTTGTTTTCGGTTCGGTTGTTAATTCTGATACGGTTGAGCCGATAGTTGCTGTTTCAGGTCTGATGTATTTTTTGGTTCTCGACTCATAATTAACGCACCAAGGACAAATTTTTGCATATTTTATACCAACTGGAAAATCAGTTTTTGAAGCAATGTTGACCAAATTGCTGGGCTCTTGTTCTTCGAAAAAATAAAGATTGAAAATTAAAAGTTTTTCTATATCAAATGAATTTTTAACAAATTTTATTTGCCATACTTGTGAATTATCAGAACCTTTGATTTCTTGAACAGAATCAATAGGTGAAGAAAAGTTTCCTAGAGATAGAGGCTTGTCAAAAGCGAGAAAAACGTAATCGTCATTTGTAAAACTTAACCCAGTCTGGCCAAGTTGATTGAATTTTAAATCAAATTGAACAGTGATACAGTTTTTGCAATCATCAATTATTTTGGCGTTGACCCGATCACAGAATATAGCTTTTCCTGACTCAAGACATTCTTGTACTTCATCTGAAGTTATATATTATTAATAATTTATTTCAACAATGTTCTTCTGTTCATTTTCTAAAAGTAATTTATTATGAAGATTTAATCAAGTCAATAGTAATTCTTCAAAATGTAATTCGCCGAAAAATTTAAAATTTCAATTTTTCAAATATATAGACAATTTTTGTGCAAAATTTCAATATAAAAAACTACAACCCTAAGGTTTTTTCTTGTTAAGTCTGGAAGTTTTTGCCCAAATGGCACTTTTTCCATAAAGTGAGTTTGTTGGCCCTAACTTTAAATTTTCGAAATGAGTAACATTAAAATTTACTCATTTCGATATAAACTTATGAAATATTAGGGTTTTTACGAAATTTAACGCTGAAAAAATGGCCAAGACAATTTTTAAGCAAATTTTGTTTTTATATTTGCATTATCAAAATTTCCGATTTTTGGACGAACTATATTTTCGACAAATTACTATGCACCCGATTTAATGCTATCGCAATAGTTTAATCATTTCAACAATACATTGGGCAATACATTGGGCAAATTTAATTTTTCAACAAAATTTGACCACTTTGAAAAGATGATTTAAAATTTGAAAAGATCGCTAAATTTTCATGAAAATTTTGAATTTTGGAAAAAATTTTGAATTTTCAGAAAAATTTTGAATTTTCCGTAAATTTTTCAATTTTCAGAAATTTTTTTACTTTTCCGAAAATTTTTAATTTTAAATACATGAGAAAAACTTACAGTTTACGGCTGATACTGCTATTAAAAGTGATGTCACTAAAATCCTCAACATTGAAATTTTCTCTGTGTTTAATATTCCAAATTCTTTTTAGAGCTTCCAACTATCAATTTATGGAGACTATTGCTAGGTGGCCTGCTACAAAGTGACTAATGATTATGAAGTATATCAACAAGTGAAATTAAAATTAACAACCAAAGTAATCATATTATTCTGAGTTCTATAAATTGAATTCACATCAAAATTCAAAAATGTTAACTTATTATTAATGAACATTTTCGTGAATTTATACCCCAATTGAACTAATTAGGGTTCCTACGGATTATTTTAATTTGATGAAATGTAGTATAATGTTTTCATAATAATTCTATTGAGAATTCAATATTTTTACTGTCAATTATAAACTCGTACAAAATTGTAAAACACGTAAATTATTGAAAAAACATTTTTTGTGTTCAAATAATGTTATTGGAAAATTCAAGTTCAACATAATCTCAAAACGTTGCTGAACTACACATTATATTAAATTCCTGCAATCCATATCTAAAATCGAGCATCCTGAGTGAAAGGCAGCGAATTAATCCGATTTAATTGGGCTTTTTAAAACGACTCATCTGATTTAGTTTTTAGATAACTTATACTGAGCACAAATATTAAGAGAAAAATAAATTAACAAGCAAATGATCCGAATCAAACCATTGTTTCTAATTTTTAAACAAAAACTGATAATTAAAAAAATTCAGTATTCTCAGAAAAAATGGTCCGATTCTAAACAATTTTGTTTTAAGTTATTATTCACTAGATATTTGTGCTTTGTTTGAGCTATCTAAAAACTTAATCAGATGAGTCGTTTTCAAGCGGCCAATTAATTCAGATTTATTCGCCGTCTTTGACTGAGGATGCTTGTTCTTTCTCGATTAAAGATATACTTTAAATACGATTAAAGTAGGTTAGAAACATAAAAATGTTGAATTAACTCAAATTTTTGTATTATTTTCTTATTCAATAAAATTCAACATGTATGCAAAGTGACTTTTATCATAATTTTAAATTCCTTGTCGGTTTCTAAAACCTTCTACAAAAAAAGAGTAAATAAACTTAAATATTATACAGTTATCAAAAATTGTACTCATGTCAAAATGAGAGAAAATTTGGCTATTTAAGTTTAGGAGGAACAAAACATTTCAGATATAATTCTTTCGTAAAGTGATTTTTTTTACAGTTTAGACCAGGGGTCGGCGTAACTTTTGAAAAACCTGATCGGATCGAACTTGATCGGATCGAAGATTTTAAAAACCCGAAAAAAAGTCGATCCGATCTGATCAAGTTCGTTCTGATCAAGTTATGCCGACCCCAGGTTTAGACAAGGGTTATCTAATAACAAGGTAGTTAAATTGAACTGTTAACTTTTGAAAAAAGAGATGACGTTATTTTTGGAGTAATAAATAGTCCAATATCTGACCTAGTTCGGTACTGGTTATTCATAAACATTGTTTTTCGGTTAAATTATTTTCAATACTTAGAATGTTCTTGTTTCACTTTTTTCTAATAATTTTTAATTATTAAAATTTTTGTATCTAAAACCCCTCAATAGATAAATCTCGAACTTATTTACTGGCACTAGACGGAGATGTTGATTTTGAATCTAGAGATTTTGAGCTTGTTTTGGATCGATTATCTCGAAATCCAGATGTGGCTGCTTGCTGTAATCAAATTCACCCAGCGGGATCGGGTCCAATGGTTTGGTTTCAAAAATTCGAATATGCCATTGGTCATTGGTTTCAAAAATCAGCTGAGCATACTCTTGGCTGCGTTTTGTGAAAGTATTCACAACCCCAACCAAATAATTTTTTTTCAGAACATAACGGTCTACTTATCATGATCAATCAAAACTGCAATTTAAAAACCTCGATAGAAAGTTTTTTTATTGAATCATTAACTTGAAACAATTCGGTGGTTGCGACGGCTTCACAATTTGAAAAATAAAAGTGTAATTAATGCGACTATTCTAAATTGATTATTTGAAAATTTGAATCAACCACACGGAAAATTGCATAATTTTTCGACTATTTTCCAAAAATTTTACGATTTCGAAAATTTGAATTCGAACTTAGAATATTTCAAAAAAGCTATCGTTTCAAAACTTATGCTAGCAGAAGTTGCCAAATTCATCAAACATTCTGGAAAATGCTCGTCAACTCCTCAACAAGAATTTTTATTAAGAGCCAATATTTGGATCTGTCTAATAGCAGTGAACCCCCTTTTTAATTTCATTATTTTTTGAATACTTTGAAAGTGCTCCCCTGGATGTTTTTCATTAATTCGAGTTGAATATTTGATGCGGGATAATGTTATGGCTACTTATCGGTCACTTGCAAATTCACCATTTGAAAAACTAATGTACGATCAAGGAACACATTTGAAATTAATTATAATGATACAAATTAAACTATTGTCATAATGCAAGGTTAATTTAAGTTATAAAAAACAAAGCAAGCTGATTTGTGAAATTAGCAAAATACTTAAATATATCCCCTATTCACACTTTCCGGAATATCCCGGCCCTACTACTAAAAACATACTACGTTTACTATACAGGGCCGAGATATTACGAAAAGTGTAAATAAGGGATATAATTCTTGCATTTCCACGGTGGTATTTACCGAGCTATACAGTATACCGGTATACAGTATACCCTGTACTATCTTCGTCGGGAATTTTTTTCGTTTTGAAAAAGCCTATCTTTAACTATCGAGAAATGTGTAGGCGGAAAATATTTAATATTTTCTTTGAAAATTTCTAGAATATGGCATATTCAATATGTTCTAAATGTGTTGAAAATTTTATTTTTGTATTGACAACCATAGAATTATGAAAGTGTATTTCTATGGTTGTCAATACAAAAATAAAATTTCCAAAACATTTAGAACATATTCAATATGCCATATTCTAGAAATTTTCAAAGAAAATATTAAATATTTTCCGCCTACAGATTTCTCGATAGTTAAAGATAGGCTTTTTTCAAACGAAAAAAATTCCCGACGAAAATCGTACACGGTATACTGTATACCGGTATACTGTATAGCTCGGTAAATACCACTGTGGAAATGCAAGAATTATATCCCTTATTCACACTTTTCGTAATATCTCGGCCCTGTATAGTATGCTATATCTACTAACGTAGTGTGTTTTTAGTAGTAGGGCCGGGATATTCCGGAAAGTGTGATTAGGTATTCAATTTAATTGTATACATTTTTATTCGATTTTAAACTCTGCCGATTCCTGTTAATAAGAGAGGTTTTAACGCCTACACAATTTTCATAGCAAAAGTAAGTGGAAAATTCCCGATGAAAATAGTATACCTCTATTTATCTTACTCGGTTTTTGAACAAAATATTCAGTCGAATAACTTTTTTTTGTTATTATTTCTAAGCCTCAAGCCAGTTAATTTTACCTGCATAACGTTTTTTACGGAATTTTATTATTTTTCAAAATTTTTAATGTTGTTGATTAGGAGAAGATAGATGGCTTTGTACTCTTATATTATTAACTGGTGGTAGAATAGAATTTGAAGCGGGAAGTCATTGTCAAACATTTGCGCCAGAAGATATGGAAACATTTTATAAGCAGAGGCGACGATGGGGACCTAGCACAGCTGTTAATATTATCCAATTGATCAATAATTCATCAGAAGCTATAATTCGCAATTCATATATAACAAGATTTTACATAGGAACGGATTTTTATAGCTTTTATCATTATAGGCATAGAAAAAACATTATACGGTGATAGAAGTAAAAATTTGACATCTTTTTAGCAACTTTTTTTATTCTTTATGCGAAAATGGAGTCAAAAAACTTTGATTAGTTGGAATTTTTTTTAGAAGTTATACTTTGGTCAAAAAAATGAGTCGTTGTCTAGTGTACTCATTTGAGTACACTAAGCACGCCCGTGCTTTCTGTTCCCAAATTGACTTGAATAAATTTTGGTTTAATCAGAGCAATAAAGGTTAACTAAGCACCAGCCTGCTAAGTGTATCCAACTAGGCAATGTATACTGAAGGCATAAAAAGACGATTTGTCGATTTGAGTTAACTGAGCACGACCCTCAAAAATTGACCTTCAATCAACTCGCCATAAAATTTGAACTTATAACCTCAAAAACTTGAAATCATTTTTATTAATGTGCATTACCGATTTAAAATAACGCGTCTGCGCTCATTTCTTCACAAGTTTTTGGTGAATTTGGCTCATCGTGAGAGCTTTTGGACTCCAAGAGTTAAGAAACCTATCAGCATTTTTGGTCATTTTGCTCAGAAATCCTGGTAAAGGTTATCATATTTTGATGCTTACTTTATCAACCGTGAGTCTAGCCACGGTACTCATGGTGCTTTGGGAAGCCCTGGAGCTCGGGCTGGATGGTTCTATAAGTTCTTTATCGTGTGGTGCAATCATTTTTATACCAGTGATTTTATATGTGCTCATATGTTTCAAATCAAGGAATGGAAGAAGTTCTAGCTCGAGAATTTTTCGAATTTTTATCTTAAATATCCCTTTATTGCCTTTTAGTAAAGATTTGGTCCCGAGACGATAACGGAAATTCATATAATTAGGTTTTTGAAAACGACTCATCCGAATTAGGTATTAGATAGCGCAAACTGAGCACAAATATCTAGTCAATAAGCAAATAAAAAAATTGGTTCAAAGCAGACCAATTTTTAATATTTTTTTCTAAAATTACTGAAATTGTTAAATTATCAGTTTTTGTTAAAAAAAAATTAATAATGGTCTGATTCGGTACATTTATATTTATTTTATTATTCACTAGATATTTGTTCTCAGTTTGAACAATTTAAGAACATAATCGGATAAGTCGTTTTCAAAAGCCTAATTATATAAATTTCCGTAATCGTTATTGGACCAAATCTTTACGAGAGGGCAATAAAGGGATATTGGTCTTTTCTGAAGATCAGCCAAAAGTATCTTCAGACAAGTACTCGGATGGTCAGTGAAACGTACTGTGTAAATGTAAACATTTTTAGAAATACCAGAGTTGAGAAAATTTTCTAAATGTCCGACAAATTAATATTTTGATTGATCCATGCAATAAAATAAAATTTTCAAATTTTTATCAAAATAATCTGATTTGGCAATAATTTTGCAATTTTATGCTCGAGACTTTATTGTTTGCTGAACTTCAAAAAATAAAATTTATACATTTCAAGTAATAAAAACGTTTGATAATTAGCATTTATTTGGATACGAGCAAACAGAGTGTTTGAAACATTTTTTAGCATTTTTACAAACTAAAAATCGATAAGATTTAGAAATTTTTCGAGAAATTCAGCTACTTGTGGGAACAGGCGTCGAAAAAAGGGTAGGGATGGTGGATAGAAGGGGATAGAGATGAGATAGGGATATAAAATCTAGGGATAGTTTTATCCCCCAGGGATAGTTTAATCTCTTTTTGCATCCCTTTTTATCCCCTAGCCATCCCCTGTTTTATCTCTTTTTTGGGGATAGAGATGGAAAATTGGAGGGGAATGCATCCTTTCTGGAAGCCTGTTGTGGGAACGTCTGGCATTCATCTGAACATCCTAAAAAATGACGATTTACGTCAAAGTTTATTAAAAAAATTCAAAAAAATCCTAATCAAAATCTTGTGTTCAAATTTGACTTGTTATTTTTTGGTAGAACAGTTTTCCCAAAAGTCACTTAATTACAAAAATCACCTCCACATCAGTTCAGACAATCAACTTCGATGGGCAATGATTTTTTCTGTTCTGTATTCTGTGATTATAGTTGTTTTAACAGTGGCAATTGCTGTAGGTGCTGGAAGATGTCCAATGAATTTAACATTGATATTTTTATTGTTTCTCATAGGTAAGGTCGAAAATGTATTTTTATAGAAGAACTAGCAATCATTTTTTGAACAAGCCCGCTCTCGGTTTCGAGTTGTTTCGCCATTTTTCATCTTTATTTCGATGGAAGCTACGGCTGATTAAAATTTATCAGATCATGATTTAACGATAAATGACTCGCAAATACATGCTGAGGGAGAAAATCAAAATTTTAAATTGATTGCGAATCTAGGAGATTTAATTTTGACCGGATTTTCGTATTTAAGTTTTTGGACCTGAAATATAAGAATATGGAGTTTTATTCTCAGACTTTTTTGTCAATTAGGACAAAATTTTTCTTTTGACCTTATTTTTGATATTTTTCAAAAAATTACTTTTTTTTAATTTTTTCAGGAAATTTTAAATAAAAATCAAAAAAATTTTTCGGAATATTTTTTCGGAATATTTTTTTAATTCTAACACCTAATTTCAATTTTCACGCAATATCTCGAACTTTATTTTTTGACCTTTTTAATCAGTAGTTCATGTTATTGCTGCAATGTTACATGCAGATTTTGGAGCTCTTGCATGTGGGTTAGTTTATTGGCTACTAGTTCCATCTTGCTTTATTTTTCTTCAAATTTATATGATCACAAATATAAATGACGTAACTTGGGGTACAAGAACGGGTGTCGTCGTGAAAAAATCGCAAAAAGATTCTGTTTTCACCTACATCAAAGAAATGGAAATCGTAGGATTGCAAGAAATATTCCGAACAATTTGGTATGGGCCTGACAAATCTAGGCAAGATAAATATCAAATGAACCCAGAAAATATTTCGGGAGACTTTGTGCCCGAAAATGCAAAAGAAACAACAGAATCGGAAGGTATGAGTCATACCGTATGAGCAAAAACATTATCGAATCCTAGCCGCACTCATGGCGCTGCCTAGGCGGATTCAATTAGAATTTGGTTTTTACTCTCAAGTCCACACTTCCGCACGATATATGTATTTATCAACCTTTGCCTGTGTGTTTTGAAACACAGTTACAATTTTTTTTAGCAATTGTTGAAAATAATCATATCCCCTATTCACACTTTTGTTAATATCCTGGCCCTACTACTTAAAAACACACTACGTTTCCTGATCAGGGCTGGGATATTAACAACAGTGTCAATAGGGGGTATGGACCAACGGACCTCAGAGTACAAATCCTAACTATTTGAAAAATGCGAAATCTGAGCATTTGATTGGTTGATCCTTTCCTAATCTGACCAATGAAATCGGCTTATTCCGCAATCAACGGTTTTGATTAGGTGCTAATATCTTGCGTTGTTTGTATCATTAAAATATTTAGGATTTGTACTCCATATCAATTTCAAAATTAATCATAATGGATCGAATTTATAAAATAAGACAAAAATTTTCTTATGAAAAAACACCTGAGAATCATTAAATGCAAATTGCATTTTAAGGTGATATGAAAATATTTCACGAAGACGCCTTTGTTCTTGTTTTAATTTCAATGCTAATATTATACTTAGTGATTACGAATCCAAACTAGGTCACTTAATATATTTTTATCTAAGAAACATATTTTGTATGTTCATTTGACCCTATTCGGATTACGTAAGTTTTTTTTAGTTTTTTACTACCCTTAACAAACAGACAAACGTGGAACTTTCATGAAGTCTTTCTGTATAAAAAATAACTAAGGCGTAGTTAGCCTTGATTCTCCGTGCACCAGACATATTGAGCAATAAATAATACAATACAAATTCCAGTACAAATTGGAAACAAGAAAAGAAAAACGTGACATACTGTATATATACCAGTTTAGTATAAAAATATCAGGTGACCGTTAACATAAGAAATAAGATAATTTTCTGAATTTGAACATCTAAAAATACACATTGCTATGATGAAAAAATTAGCTAATGAGCGATTTATTTAGTTGCCTTACCGGCAGCTTGATTACTTTGCAAGGAAAAACTACATGAGTTTGAGCGGTACTCATGGCTTTCTTATATTTTTAATCAGGGCTCGAAATGAAACAAAACAAGTAATAGAAACTTTTAAAATACTGTTATGAAGATCTATTCTTCTGCTGTTGACCGAAAGTGGAAAATTGATATTTTAAGCAGCAAGTTGGAGAATAGGTAATTTGTTGTATTTATCATGTCCCTAATCTGAAATAAAAGACCGATGAGTTCCCCCTTAATGAAAACTCTTATGATGAATAAGGTTTTAGATTTTTAACAAAAAGAGTCCAGTTGATAAGCCACCGTCTGTATATTATTAAATACTCTTATGACGTGAAATTCTTTCCCCTGAATTTTAAATAAAAAAATCTCGAGTACAAATTTTTTGTTCAGAATCTCCACCAGAAGGTTACGTTATAGAAAATGGAACTTCTCTTGACGAGCATAGTGGAAATCGCTATAAATTATCGTCAACTGATGAAGAACTTTATTCCCCATTTGCTATTTTTGGTGGTGCAACAATCGAAAGCATCCAAAACAAGGTCAAAAAACGTAGGTTTTACCGGTCTGCGATTCAAAGAAGGGTGAATGTTATTCATGATAATAATCGAACAAAATAATGACTAACCTCTTAGTACTTAATATTTTGCATAGAGAACTGATAATTTTTTCGCGTTATTCTCGCCAGGAAATTTTGGAACTTTTCCGAAAAATCAGGAAATATTTCGAGCAAAAATACGGTCCTCCAGTGTTCAGAAAACGGTTTAAACGCAAATATTTTCAGCAATGACTTGTATTTTGAGCAAAATAAACTTCATTCCTTGAATTTTTATCAGAACGAAAATAATCAGTATACTTTTTGTTTCTTAATTCCAGAGAAAAATTAGGAAAAACATTTTTTCAGTACAGGGGGCCGTAGTACAGGGGGCCTCAATATCTCCGACCCAATATTGCCGAATTTGCCAATATGTCACATATTATATGCCTGAAATTTTTTAGCAAAAAAATTCCCGTTATAAAGGCCTCCAGTACAAAAGGGGTGCCCAATATTGCCGAATTTGCCAATATGTCCGGAATTTTTGAGCAAAGAACTTTCGGCAATATTGCCCCAAAATTTTCAAATTTTTAATTTCCCTCTGAAACTGAAATAACGTTAAACCATTGGAACTACATTATTGTTCAACATTATTTCACTTCCAGATGAGTTTTTGCTGGAAATTTTTAAAGTAGTTAATATTAAATAAGTAATTTCATTCAATTTACTATTAAATTAAACTCTACAATTAGCAATATCCTGTTGGTGATAATAATTTGTTTCATTATTATATTATGAATTCATAACCAGCTTGAAAATGTTATATCTAAACGTTGTTTCAACGTAATAAATCATAATCAACTTAATTTGGTTTGTAATACTCATAATTATTTACAGTTTATTGTACATAAACTAGACAACAATATTGCCAATCTTTTTTTACATTCAGCTTTCTAGACATAAATATCTCAGCGATAATAGTCTATTCAAACAGTCTGGAACAAAATATTCCTCAATTTAAAAAAATAATACCGTTGGTTGAATACGCGTCTCTGATTAGCTGTGATTTTGCTTTCCTTACAAAATGATAGGAAACGATGAGTAATAGCTTGCGAAGCGGATCGCCGCGCACCGAGTTGATCGTAGCATCTATTAACAGCAAAGTTACCAAAAAACATTCTAAAACTTAGAAATGAATAAGTCAATTTCAAATAATGTGAGTTATTTTACTTCTTCAATTTTTAGTCAAAATTTGCCGAATACCAATATCGTCTTAGAAGTTATAGTTAATTTTATTATTTAATTATAAATTCATTATGAGCGTGAAAATGTTATATCGAAACGTTGCTTTAAATAATTGAATTAAAGTTAATTTAATTTGGATTGAATTTGTGGTGAACATTTATATAGACAACAATCAAATGATACCGAAGTGTTTCGTTCCGAACTATTCAATTCTACAAACTTGACATCTCCTAGGTCCCCCGCGGCCATTGAAAATTGGAAAATGTCTGTTGCTAGTAGTCGAACAAGAGGTCATGCCGACTTTAAGAAAACTGATCTTTTATCTACTTTAGTCAATCAGGAATTGGTTTTCATAAAATTAGGCCAAAACTTTTTTGAAAAAAATGTTTCGGCCATATCCTTTTACCAACGGAACTTCAAAAAACGTTTACTTCTCTATAGCGCGAGTTCGAATCCCACAAATGTTGTCTTAGTGATTGTTTAAGTGATTGCTCGAGTGATTACACACCGATCAAATTTAGCGGTCCCAATATCAAGCACCCTTGCCTTTAATCATACTCAAGACAGTCAAGACAACATTAGTGGGATTTAAACACGCGCTATAGAGATACTAAACGTTTTTAAGATGGAGTTCCGTTGGTAAAGGAATATCAGGCATTTTCGGCCATATTAACACGTTCGGCGTTATGAAGATAGTATCAAAGTTTTTCAGTCAAGAGAAATTTAGTCAGATAGGTTCAAATAAAATGACTTCTCAAAATGCGGAGAATAAAATACTCCATCAAACGCAATCAATCAAAAATTATAATAAAAAAATTAATTTGGGAAATTCAAATTTGAAAAATGACGTCTTTCATACCAATCTCTTAGTAATTGGTGATAAAACCAAAATTGCTTGAGCGTTTCGACAATATAAGCAAAACTTATACCTCCTTTTCACACTTTTGTGAATATCTCGGCATCACTACTTAAAAACACTACGTTTGCTTATCAGGGCCGGGATATTCACAAAAGTGTGAAAAGGGGATATGATTGTTGAATTTTTCCAGAATAAAATCTCAATTTTCTTTTAAAAATGCAGATTTAATTTATTTTCCAATTTTCAATATTTTTTGGAATTAGCATGGAAGTCCAATGATGGAACATTAATGAAATTCGAAGTTGTAATTTTTAAATTTTTACGAAAATTAGCCAATTATTTTTAATAACCAATTTGAGGAATCTATAGAAACAAAAAATATCTTTTTACGAAGATCCACGTTCATGGACCATACTCATGTTATTTATTCGTGGTTACCAAAAAATGCTGAAAAATTTTACATTAGTACCGGATCTAAAATGCTGACTGGCGGAGATGTTAAAGATAGGGAAATAAAAAATTATGAAAGACATCTTAATTATTCAAGGTAAAAAGAATACTAATTTTCAAATAGTGAAAAATGGGGAAAACATTTTTTCGTCAAAAACTTTTTTCGTCAAAATAATTTTTTCAATTTTAAAGTCTAGAAAATCATAAGAAAATCGAATAACGTTTCAGTTGAATTTAGTTGTGAGACGGTCTCACTGAGACCTTTATATGAATTTGAAAAGACTATTTTCTGACCAAAACTTTAATTTTATAATAAATCATTTATTATAAATGATTCATTTTGACGAAAAAATTATTTCGACGAAAAAAGTTTTTGACGAAAAAATCTTTTCCCGAAAAATGAGGTCGATAGTAAAATATTAAATGTCGTATTTGCTAGTTGAAACAACCTAGAATAAAAGTTCTTTAGAATTCAAAATTTGGCAAACTTCACGCTGACTCGTTGAATATTAACCACCTTAAGTTATGATCCATAATTACATTTTAAATAGATTAACTTAATCTCTAAAAAACGAACTTTTCTATATTTTCGAAATGTCCAGCAAAGTATATTTCTATCGGCAGTGCCGATTGGGCACATGCAAGTAACTTTTTGATCATCAAAATAAAACAATCTTAATTATCTGAACCCGCACAAACTTGTTAATTTTAGACTCTAGAACAAAATTTTTCAATAAAGTTTTATAATTATCGAAAAAAGAACTTTTATCAAAGTTCAAATCTAAATTATAGCATTTTACGTTTTATACATTTCACTATCTGACAAAAATCTGTATGCTTTTTCGTCAGAAAAGTTTATTTTTTTAGGTCGATCACTCTACCGTAGAGTTTCTACGTGGTAAATTACAACTGATATTGTTTTTAAAATTTTGAGTTAAATTATGTTATAGATCTGAATGTCAATGGCAAAAAACTGAAGATGGAGAATTATTCTTCGGAACAGATAAGAAACCCGTTTTGAATATCAAAAAACATTCGGACAAAACTGGTCGAAGTGCATATATAAGCTGGATTATTGACGAAACGAATCATCTTTCGAAAAAAAATCGAGTTTTTACACTTCCGGCAATAGAATATGATTTTTGGGAGAAAATGACTGATCTCACAACGGGGTATATCAGGTTAGATACCAAAAAACTTTTTGTAGTTGAATAATGAGATACATTCAATGTATTTTACAATGTATTACATAGGGTGACGTCAATAGGCATCTAAAAAGGAGATCACTAGAGCTCCACTTTGGCCTTCACGATTGAACTTTTCAAAGCGCTTATTGGACTTCGTCATAATATCTGGCGGTATCATTGGTCAAACATGAACGCAAAAGTAAAGTCCTAGGGATACCAATCTTTGATATGGCAATATGCAACACTTTAAAGCTTAAATGTCATATAATACATGTATATGATTTCGGCTAGCTCTGAGGAATGCAGAAAGTTAATATCCAATTTTGCACATTTCAGCAAATTTCTTCAGAAAAACATATCAAAAAATATAAGAACTTTAAATGAATTAGGAAAAATAACTACAGATTTAGAGTTCACAAATTTTCTATTAAAAAACCATGTAAAATTTGTCTGGCTTGGCTTGACCAAACGAAAAAAAATTGTTGGCTTGGCTTGATAAGACGAAACATTTCGTCGGCTTGGCTTGCCACACTCTTCTGACATAGCTCGTGTGTTTCTTATTTTTTTCAGCTATTGTACTTTCAGGGTGATACAAAATTCTGGAGATGCGAAAGAAGTTCGAAAAAATGAAGAAGAAATGAGCAAAAGTAATTATCAAATAAATTTTTAGTAAATTATGTAAATTTTTCAATTTGAAAAAAATATTAATTTTTCTCTAGATTTGACTTCGTTTCGTAACATTATTTGCAAAGCTCTATTATTTATCAATTTGCTGTATCTTGTGCTGATTATTAGTCTCAAACTTCAATCGGAAAAACTGTACAGAGTTCCAATAGATATTTCAATGGCTTATTTATCATGGGGTCGATTCAATAATTTTACTTTATGGCAGCAAAATTCATTACAATGCGACAAACTCGAATGTGACGACGGCGATTTTACAAGTATGTTTTTATACTCTCATAAAACGTTTTTATGCAGATAAAGAGGGGGCCCTCATACTGCCGGCCCAATATCGCCGAATTTCTCGATATCGCCGAAAAAAACTCACGCAATTTCACGATTTTTAGCTGAATTTATGCCGAAATGGTCACTCGCCGAAATAGCCCATATCGCCGAAATTGCGAAGGCGTTGTTGGTCTTTATTAAAAATCAATTTGAATGACGATTTGAAATAAGAAATTTCAAAACTCAAAAATGGGTATCGATGTTTTTAACCTATCTTGTAGAGANTCTCTACAAGATAGGTTAAAAACATCGATACCCACTTTTGAGTTTTGAAATTTCTTATTTCAAATCGTCAATGCGTCATACACGATTTTGGAAATTTAATCTTGAAATATGATATCCCTTACAAATTTGTGAATGATGTCATATCGATTACGGGGGCTCCTGGTCCTTTTTTACTAGATTTTGAGCCAAAATTTTTTATTTAATGCAGCTTATGCTAACGACTCATCCGATTGAATCCTTAGATAGCTTAAACAGAGCACAAATATCTGATGAATAATTGAATTTTAAAAGATGGTCCGAATCGGACAATTGTCATCAATTTTTTAAGAAAAATTAGTAATTTAACAATTTTAGTAATCTAAGAAAAAAGATGATATAAACTGATCCGATGAACTATTTTTTTTTATTTTATTTTTCACAAGATATTTGTGCTCAGTTTGAGCTGTCTAAGAATGTTATCGGATAAGTTGTTTTTAAAAGCGGAATTAAATAAAAAAGTTGGCTTAAAAACTTGTAAAAAAGGACCATGAGCCCCCGTAATTGATATATCAAAAAAAAATTAATTGATTGCCAAATTATTACGATGCTAACCTGCAGAAAACTTCTCTCAAAAGTTCGCTCTCAAAAAAAAACCTATCTGACGATGATTTGAAATTAATCGAAAGATTATAAAAATGGTCGCATTCAGCGACTCGGACACAAAATTTTCTAGATTATGTTTAAAAAAAATTTCTGAAAATATGGACACACCTGAGTTTATAAGAAGTCTTTTTATTCGCATTTGTCGTGAAAAAATAATTTAATTCTTTTATTTTTTATAATTTCGGAATTTCTGATAATTTGAATCGCTGTTTTTAAAGAAACGGGATACAAAAATGCGAATTGTGGACCTTGATGCTCTTTCCGTATTATTAAAGATTGTATTCATTTCAGTTTTAGTTTTCTGCCGTCAATATCCAAGGAGGTGTAGTATTTTCCCCGAGGCACTCAAAATAAGGCCGAAAACCATTTTTTTCTTCATTTAACCGCCGGATAAAATTTTCATGCGTAAATCGGACCTTGGAGTTCTGTTTACGTTATCTGTGGTGAATAAAAGCTTTAAAAGTATTCTCTATCTTCAAAACTCAGAGAGGAGTAGGCTTTTGAAGTGGAAATAGTGCCACTTTTGAAAGGTGTTCTGGATTGGTCGGCCAATCAGAGGCCTTTGATTGTTTTGTCAAAGCAAGATTCATTTTCAATTATCCCTGAACTGAAATCCATATCTTCGTGCGTTTTTCATATTTCATTGAGGCGACGCTAAAAACTCTGTTTTGGCCTTAAAATGCGACGAGTACTCTCTAAAGAGGGTGGTCGTCGCAAATGAGGTCTAGAAACAAACTTTCCCATTTTTATTGCTTTTTAGAATATGGAAAATTACAAGGCATTTTGGTAACTCGTTTATTTTGATACATGGCTAGGAAAGCACTTTTGATGATCAAAAATATTTGGTATGAAAAAGTTGAAATTTCTTGATTTTTGAAATTTGAACACGATTACCAAAAAACGGAGTCCAGCTGCACATTTGTCTAGGTTCGAATGTGACTTTCAAATCCAGGAGGAGATACATTTTGATTGAGACCCTAAACAGGTCAAATACAGTTTTTTCGGTGATTACTGAGAGCAAATTCAATAATTTTCAAAACTCACCTTGGTGTTTTGCTCACGTCTGTCCGTTAATTTGACCATAAATCATTGTTGTACCCTCAAAACTCAGGGAGAGATACATTTTGTAAAAATAATTCCATTATTTTTGTAAGCACGTTTCTGTTGGACGACATCTTTGGTTTATTTTTAGGATGCAAGATTTTGTTTCAATATATCAGACAGAGGTATGTTTGGCGATGACGATTTGTACTTTTGCTTCAATTGGTCATAGAAAACCCCATTTTTGCCTTAAAATGCGACGACAACCCCCTTAAGGGGGTGGTCATGTCTGATTTAATAAAGGCCTTAGAGGCAAATTGCAAATCAGACATGACCACTCAATTTTCTCAAAACCGATTCGGTCGATTTTTTTAAAATTTGATATAATTCGTAGACACATGTCTTCTCAATTTCTAGTGTAATTTTTTTTTAACATTGCTCCTATTGATAGATAATTGCATTTTCGTTCAACCGGAAGTCAATTTTTGGAGGTTCTATAAATAAATTTCATCCGATTGTACCGAAAGTACTCTCAAATTGAAGCTACTGCAAAACTGAAGTGAAAAGGTGCTACTCAATTTAACTTATTTTTAGAATTTTTCATTAAAATTGAGGTTTATGTATTTTTTTTCAAAAAAAACCTGAAAAAACCCGAAAATTTTGAGAAAAATCTCGAAATTTTTTTTTATGATAAGAGCAGAAATGCATTTTGTTGCCTTCCTGAGGCTGTTTGGTGCAGTTATTATGTCCCTAACCTGAATTAAAAAATCGTTGAGTACCCCCTCAAGACGGTACTGTGCTTTCTGAAAAATATTTTTTTAGAATTGGGCCTAAACTAATACGGCAAAAAAAATCACAATGGTTGTAGTCTCGCGTCCCACATCTAGTTCGGCGACCAGAAGACTTCAAAGACCTTAAATGAGCCATTTTTTGAGTGAAATTAGAGACCATTTTTATCGGTTATCACACATCCGACTTTTAATTTTATTTTATTTAAATGATGATTTTACGTTGGACTTTGATCCGGCCGAGCCGTTTTAGGTACAAATGTAAATTAAGGAGGTAGCGGTCGCAATGTTTCTTGGCTTCAAAGTGTCTTAGAAACATTGCGACCGATACCCCCTTAATAGACATTTGTATCCAAAATGGCTCGGCCGGATTAAAGTCCCACATAAGATTATCGTATAAATAAAGTGAAATTGGAAGTCGGATGTGTGGTCAGTGAGAAAAATGGCCTATAATTTCACTCAAAAATGGCTCATTTTCGGTCTTTGAAATCTCTTGGTCGCCGAACTAGACGTCTGCAGGATGCGAGATGTGATTTTTTGGCCGTATCAGTCTAGTCCCAATTCTAAAATTTTTTTTTTTAGAAAGCACAGTACCCCCTTACAACATGAATAATAGTCGATTTATGCGATTTTTAGTTTTTAAGCTTGGACATTCGCCCTACCAGACTTAAAATTTAACCATAGTTAACTTATAATTTTTTCAGATGCAAAGAATAATAATCCAGATCAATTAAAATGCAATAAAGAATTCGATACTGTCATTCCTGTTTATGCTGAAGGATTCGATGGGAACATATTTTTATATGATATTGTAAGACTGGAATTTCCTGTTTTCAATTTATTATTTCTGGTTCTTTATGTGACACTTTTATCCGTTCAGTTTATTTGCATGCTGAAACACAGGTTTGAATTTTTTTTGGCATAAATTAATTAATTTTAATTTATAATTTTATCATTTCTTTGAAATTATAATTTTCGTGTGGAGAATAATCAAGGTGAGATCAGGATTGTAAAAGGAATAAGGATGGATGGGATCATCCCTGGATATGGGATATGGATGAGATGGGATGAAAACTGAGGGAATGGCAATCCATAATCTTTCCTCATTTATCCCCATTCTATCCCCACCCATCCCTTTTTCATCCTGTTTTTTGAGTAGTAATTTTCACTATAAAATTCTTAAAAAATATATATTTTGAGTGGTTTTTAAGGGGGTATACGACTCTTTTGAATTTGAACAATTTTTCTGGTGGAAATATACTGAACTAACAGGTTCATGAGAAGAAAACCGAAATGCTATTTGTAGATCTATCCTTGTCATTGCGCGAAAAAGTACATACAAAAATTATTTTTGACCATTACACCAATAGCTACAGTATCGAACAAGGGACTTTCAAAAGTTCAAAATCTATCTCTCCCAGACCGGTAAATAAATGAGCTCAAATTTTTCACAGATACGTAACGGTAGTATATAAATTTGTTCATAAGCGCTTTTTTTTTGATCGGCAACTGAACAATCTAGAACGCCCAAATAACCGACGATTTTTGCAATTTTCAGACTCCAAAATCTATCTCCTCTCGCAGGAATATTTGCAAATGGCCTCAAATTTTTGATCAAGTTTCTCAGAAAATTTTGAAGAGATGGTATCAGCGCTTTTTTTTGCAATTTCGAGCTAGAACCGAAATATGATTTTGGTCATTTTCAGAAAATTTCCGAAAAAAAGAGTTCTCGATTTTTTCGAAAGTAGCTCAAAAGAAAGCAGTAAACACTGATAAGAAAGTTGGCTTACGTCAAGTGATATTTTGAGTGTAGTGGCAAATTTGAGCAAACGTTATCTTCTACCTCAATCTTTTTAAAATACTTAGAAATAAAATCGAAAAAAATATGCGAAAATTTTGAAAAAAATTGTTGATGATTGGTTCTTAGTACACTTAATATTCAACCCGTCATCAATTTCAAAGCATGTTTTAATGCCTCTAAGGCCTTTATTTAATCAGAGTTGTATACCCCCTTAAGGCGGAGAACGACTCAAGCATGTAGGTTATTTTTAAGGGTGAGATGGTTTAGTCAGTACCAAGAGAAGGTATCCCGCCTAAAAAACGGTAATCATAGTGGGGTAAACCACACCTTGAGACCATTTTTAAGGTAAAAAACATTCAAACCCAGATACCGAAAAGGATTTTAAGTTCGGAAAATTACACCAGGGGGCAGTAGATGCAAGCACATTTAATGAATCAACAGTTTTAGAGAAAAAGCGTTTGATACAACAATTTTCTAGAAAAGTTGAACTAAAACTTCCAACCAGGGGTCGGCACATTAGGTTTTTAGTGAAAAGTTATTTTCAGTACATTTTTAACTAATGATAAGCTCTTTTTTGTCCTAACTAATGATACTCAAAGTGCTTGAACGGAATCAAATAAGTTAAAGTTGACTCTATCGCATAAATTTGAAGGCATATTAAGCTTTTGAGAAAAATAAAAAATGGCGTTTATTCCGGTAAAATCAAGTTTCAAAACCAATTTCAAAATCATTTTGGGGATAGGGATGAAAAATTGGGTTGGGAATCATCCCTTTCACAACCCTGGGTGAGATTGTATGGGGTAATCCGATTGGGGCTGGGCCAAACAAATTTATAATCCAAAAGTTAAAATGAAACTTCTCATGAAAAATGCTGATATCATTGTTCGCCATAAAATTTCGCGTTTTCATATAAAGATTTTTAATTAAATCATAAATTTTAAAATATTTCATTTCAAAAATGAGTGATCTACTGTTTAGCCCCTACAGCACATTGCTCACCTATTTTTCGAGTCAGCAAAATTCTAATTGAACAATTTTTCAAAAGTAACTATTTGTTCAGGATTTCTACATTGCTTCATTTTATTGCTTTTACAAATTTCAAGGAAAAATTTGACGAAATTTATGCGATCAAAGCATACAATAAAGCTATTAATCAGCGAGTTCGTCAGCGACAAATAATGATAAGACGTGCGAGTGGTAAGAACACAAATACAATACCTGAAGGTGAAATTTTCCGAAAAAAAATTAAATAATTCAGAAAATTTTTCCAAAACGATTAAAATTGATGTCTGAGGCTTATTATCTGAGGCATACAACAAACGTATGTTTAGACCTAAGTTAAACATTCAATCCAATACCCAAAAGTATTTTGAGCTTTTTGAAAGTCGGGCTTTTATTTTTTTCTTAAAAGGAGTGGGTGTCGATATCTCAGCCACAAGTATAATTCTTTTTGATACACTTATTTTGTAGAGAATTTGCCGCCAAGTTTTTTTAATTATTAGATTTTTGTTGGTTATGAGATTTTTTTAAAAAAAGTCAGTTTTTCAGGGGTTGAAATTAGAGAGGATTTGGAATGTAAGGCACCAATTTCGATCTAGCATTGTTTAATAACTTTTAATTTTGTCAATTAACATTTCATTTTTTCATTTGTTTTTTTCAAAAATATTTGTAAAATTTTGGAAAAAATTAGAAATTCACGTTTTCAGATAAGCCAAGACAAAATTACACAAAAAGGGCGATGAGAGTCTCTAGAGCTGGGTTTGTTATTCATTTGAAGTGTGAATAAAAAAAATCGCATGTAAATTGTAGGACTAGGCTTTTCAGTTAGCCTCCCATAATGCTCCAAATTGGCTGTTTTGACCACTAAGGGCATAAATTTAATAATAACGGCCTTAGAGACTCTAAGGCCGTTTTTATAAGGCCGTTTTCTCTAAGGCCGTTTTCTCTAAGGCCGTTTTCTAAGTTAGAGTCCTTGCGTATTCATATATTAAGCCCGCATGCCAAATTAAAAAAATCATGAGAAATAAAGGCGGAGTAGGCTTTTTAGTGTTTTTGAAGGAGGCCTGCTAAATATAATTTTGAGCGTAGGTTGAATAATCTGAAGATATGCGTGACACTGCCGAAATTCTGAAGTGTTATCCTACATATTAAAAAACATTTGCACAAGTTTCTCAAACTAAGTTTTTCAGAAACTGCACATGAAAACTTCAAAAAAAACAGCATTATTATCCACGCCCACTCCCTTTATTTATTCCATGTTAAGGGGGTAGCAGCGATGTTGCAGACTGGCGTCAATTAAACTCACGAAAATAATTAGTTAGTTTATTTTTTCGTGCTTATTATCGTTAACTGAACCAGAATAAATGTGTATCAGCTCATTAAAATATTTTTAATATCTATTTAAAGAAAGATTGGAGTTCGAACTTTTATTTTTGACAACGTAAATTTTCGAAAAAATTCAAAACATATTATGTTTGAATTTTTCACGCAGTTTCACCCAAAATTTTTTTCTGAAATCTGTATAAATTATAAAGTGAAAACAATACTATTGTTACAATAGCCACTTTAACTTTTTTTATGCATGTTTACATAATTTCTGACTGCTGTTTAAAAATCATAACATGTTCATTTGTCATTTTTTGTCGACTTTTTAGAAAATTTATGAAAAATTTTTGCAAATCAGGTCCAAAATTTTTTTATTAATGCTTTTTTGAATTCTTCTTTGAAAAATCAGACCGGAATCAGTTCTGTTATTTTCTGGATCTATGCCATTTGGCACGCAATTTTATAAAAAAAAAAAATATTTTTCAAAAAATCTCAATTAAATTTTGGGTGTTATAGGTTACTTTTCTTTCAAAGTCAGAGATTTTTTGATATTTTAAACGCAATTGAAGGTCCAATTTCTTCATCCTCTTCTAAAAAGGTTTTTCTCACTATTTTTTCAGATAGCCAAAAACAAGTTTTCATATTAAGGAAATTTTTTCATATGGATAATGAGTCTCCCACTTATTAGTGCATAACACCCGAAAATGCCTGAAAATTATAAATATTGCCTACAAAGAAAAATCTAACATTAGGTCAAGTTGGAAATGGAGTTTTAATTAAAAATGGTTTTTGATATTTTATACAGATACTTAAGTATGTTATCGAATTTAAAATACAAATGTTTGCAAGCATGAACACTTTTATTGAAGATAATAAATTATATAATGAAATTTCACATTTTTTTCTTTCATCAATCACTCCAAAAAATGTACCAATCTGCCACATCGCTGCTACCCCCTTTAAGTGTTTTGCAATTTCTAGACATCGTCTGTTTTCTGACTCTGTGTGTTTCTTATAAAAAACTGTATATGTTTAATGTTGCTAGATAATGATATACGAAAACGTTCGCAAAAATAAAAATTATTAAAATTTATGTGTGTAAATCAAATCTATTCAGGTGTACCTGTTCCAAATCACAATGTCACCACTTCGACCGAAATTGAAGACGACGTAATCAGCCCAGAACGATTTTCGCAAAACATTCGAGATAAACTTGAGAACACAACGACTAAAGTAACTTTTGTGAAAAACATTGATTAAATAAAGGAATTGAAAA
>SCLH01000761.1:111321-127445 GCA_004367855.1 Oikopleura vanhoeffeni | reverse complement strand
CAAAGGCGGAACAGTGCACACGCGCTGAGTTTTTCACGTGCGTTTACCGGCGCTAACAAGTGTGCGGGTCGTTAGCGACAGACGTGATTAAAATTTCCCTTCGACTTATGAGCATAATCGTAATGAGTCCAATTTTAACACGTGAAGTATTTGCCGCGTTCATTTTTTCATTACCTATCCCCCGCGTTTTATTTTTTTATTCAAGATACCCCGCGTTCATTTATGCCCAAATCTTGTTTCTGAGGTAACTGACAAATTTTGGTGTGAAACGTTTCAGAACATTTTTGAGTAAGTCGAAAAAGATCGAGGGCAAAAAAGCCCTTAGCCCGGTTTATGCATTCAGTTGCCTGCAATTTATCTCTTGCAAACCACCAAACAAATTTTTAAAAAAATTTCCCACTATTTCTCAGATGTGAAATTTGACGCTTAACGACGGAGGGCTTTTTCTCGAGATCCTTACATTGTAGGTAAAATTAATTTTGTTGTAGGTCATACAAAATTTGTGTTAACTCAGTATTTGCTAGTCACAAAACCAATTACAAAATTTTGGATTTACCAAGAAAAAATTTCCGAGATTCGAAATTTTTCCTAAGATATTTCTTCCCAAAGTAAGGTTTTTTGTCGTATTTATCCTTTCAATTTTTTTGAACGACAACCCCTTAAGAATTCAAGCATTTGATTTGCATCGCATTAATTTTTAGTACCCCAGTTATCTTCTAATGGTGCCTGATCTTTTCCTGATGTATATTAATAGCAGACGTATAAGGTTATCCTTTTCTTTACTTATTTTGTCTCTTTTTTACACAGTAATTACTTATTTTTCAATGAAATTTAAATGTTAAGATTTTTGAAAGCCTCATTAATCTTCCGAAAATAACAATATATCAATACACTCTAGAAGGCTAAATCCCCGCCGATTTTTAATTTAATGTCCCAATCCCGCGTTTTTTTATTTTTATCCCCCGCGTTGTTTTTATTGCTTATCCCGCGTTTTTTTTCGGCGCACACTTTTTCGCGGTAAATAGTTTGTTTACATACGCGGTTTTTTTATGCAAAGTTTGATGCTGTCTAACCGACCGCACACTTTTTCGCGGAAACGAGAAAACTCAGCCTGTAGTTTTCGCCGAATCAAGGAAGAATTTACCGCCGTCTTCATAATAAGTTTAAATGATATATTATGTGAACTACCTGGCAAAAGCTAATCCATAAATATGAGCAATGAGATTTTAAAAAAACCTCTGTGGCAGTAAAACAAATATGAGAGCAATACAAAGGAATCTAGCAAGATAATGACGAAAATATCTAATAAACTTCTAAGTTAAGTATTTAAGTGCGAATTTGAAGTACAAAGTTATAATGGAAGTTGTTCCGAGCGATGCGTAAGTAAGGGCACTTAACATCTCGCTATTATGATAAATTCTATCAGATTCTTCAACCTACTCATCGCTCGGAACCACTTCCATTATTACTATTGTACAGTCATAAGCCAAACAGTATGGTAACGATTTCGAAATTCTTTAATCATTATACTACAAATAATACTGTATCATTTTTGATTATCATAATCAGTATTTATGATTTGAATATACTTCACCGTACTGTTTGATTTATTATTTGAAACACAAATTACAAATACTTAATTTGTATAAACAGTACTATTCAAACAATCTTTATTCTAGGGAGTGTTATTATCGCTGAAAAAGAATACCAACCAATCAGTGACCTTATCAAGCTGGATTGATAGCCAAGTGCAATCCCAATTCCGCGACAAGAATGGGGGTATCCAGATTTATATTGTTCAATTCATAATTAAATGATTTTATTTATAGATTTGATAGTTGCATTTTGTGAATTCAATATATTTTATTTTATAATTTACACTTTTCAATTTGTAAGTATTTGATCACAAACCGATATGAGAATGGTAGATTTTGTGTATATTGCAAATAATCCAATTATTCCATCTGGAAGAACCATAATGTTGTAGATAAACGAAAACCTACAAAATCGATTTATTTACGGCCCCCTAAATCTAAAGTGCTCGGTTCCTACTTTGAATGCTAACCTACGCGTTTTTTGGAGATAGACAAATTAAGGAACTCTGAGAAAACACATAGCCTATGTGACATAGGTTGAGAGTGTCATAGCTGCGCACTAAACATTTAGGCGATGTTACAAAGTTAAATTCAACTGAATAATTTACTGACCTCAGAAACAAGAATTTTTCTGGCATATAAATTATTTCTTCATTGAACGAAATAAGCTTCTGCATTTCTTCATTCTTTTCTCCGAAATAATATCTGGTGTAGGATATGACAGCCACACTTATTGTACAAGCCATATAAATAATTATTGTCACTTCGAAAAGATAATATTGAAACGATTCTATATTTTCGATGACAGGTTTTTCGGTTATAAGTATGAAGGCTTTTAATTCGTCGTCGTAATAATTCGTAACTAATTATTTATCCATATTCTTAATGAAATTACATTTGAAGATTTAAATTTGTACGACTAAGATTTGTTCGAAACGTCGGACATACCAGTGGGGGTAATATCGCCGAAAGTTTTTGCCGCAAAAAAGATTAGCGCAATATTCGGCACATTCGCGCCGGATATATGCGGAACCAAAATGCATTTTTTCGCTTTTCAAAAGACATTGACCGTCATATGTGGTCAAACAATTTTGAACAGCCTCTTCATAAGGAGTTTTCCGTATCCATCCGGTTATAGGTGTGAATTGACGTGAAATACCAAAAATGCATTAGAATTGAATACTCATCTAACGCCAATCAAATTAAAAGATTGATTAGGATAGATTGAGATGAATTTCAATCCTGGACAGATTGGAGCGCTCATTACTTTCAGTGTTACGGCCCAAACCAAAGTCACTAATTTCTGTGGGATAGATAAAGAATCTCAAAAAAATTTGTGCGCGATATTTGATCGGCACCTACCATTCCGGCTGAGTATTGGTCACATTTTCCGCGCCCGAGTTATGGGAACAGCAACATGTTATCGTTTAGCTAAATAATCTGCACCCGCTGATATTTTCGAGCTAAGTTTAGATTCGGCGATTTCAGCCGACATCGACGCATATTGCCTCTCTTCTGTATCTGAGCAATGCCTGGGCCGTCAATGATGGGGTAGACCAAAAATTCATACAAAAAAAGAAAAGCTATCAATAAGTTCATCTTAAATCCATCAAAAGCCAAAATTAACTCGGGATCTTGCTGTTGAATAACCAATCTTAAAACAGCGCATTAACTTGTGTTTCGTCAAATTTCAGCCTCACAACTGCCTAAAATATTAAATTTAAAGTATGAAGTTTGCTATAAACATTCCGTACTAAATCCCTGCCTTTTGTTTAATTTACCAATAGGGAATCCAGCTTCAATAAACCTTATCATGGAAAATTGGCGCTTACATCAAGCCGTGTGGAATTTAGAAAAGCAATAAATCATCGTGTCTATACATGTGAAAGCCTTACAAACCGACACTCCTGGCCTCACCAATTTTCAATTTATGTTGTTTCTTACGGATCGCTCTACTTTAAAATCGATGTATCCGCTTTGCGTAGCACGCCCACGCCGTTCTTGGCAAGTCCTACGCACTCAACGCCACAATTATGTGTGGATTGGCTGTGCCTTAGTTAAGACGACGGTGTGTGGAGGCTGCCGCAAAAAAAAGTGGAGTTAGTCTCGCACTGATTTCACGTTTAGGCCAGGCGCCCAATACACAATACTCAGATTCAAAAATTAATTAAAAACCGTTGACTAATTTCTGATTCTGAATTAATAAGATTGGTATTTCATCATGTGACCATCGCTAATATAAATGTGGGGCGGCATTCAAATATTGCCTACTAAGTATAAGCACAGAAACAGCCACAGAGCCCTACATTAAATGTTTGATCCCTTTTTGGATAAATTTAGCGATTCCTTAGTACAGCCGCAGCAAACGAAAAAGCCCACAATAAGAGTATTTGACTTCAAAGCTGATTCGTCCCTTGGCGCTTCGTTCATATAACTATTGAGATGTTGTTTTATGTTTTGGGTAGGTATTTTCAACAACGAAATGACAGGTTATTTTAGGAAGAACAACTAGAGAGAGACAATATTTTTTTTTCAATTTATCGACCTAACGGTTGTCGTTCGCTTACGACGTTGTTGCTTAGGTGTCCCGCCAATAAAATACTCATGGGACCGTGGGTGGATTTCGGTCAATATCCGGAATACCTGTATCTTCATTGGATCATAATAATAATAATTGATATCGGAACAAAAGAAGACGTGAAATGAGAAAAACTCAGGGCTCGTATGACAAGGAAACAACAGTGGTTAACGCAGAAAAGTTTGATTATAAAAAGGTGTTGGCCTGTAAAAAACAAAATGAAATTGTTTGCTTGAGAGGTAGGATGCCACTGTTAGGCATACGATATTTCATGGAGAATCGCATTTGCAATCACAAAAATCATTATCATTAGGATGAATTTTTTACAGCAGGGTCCGGCGGCTGATGGGGTGAAAGTATTTTTCTGCCTCAAAACTTCTTCGACCTATTTTAGCTCCGATTTCATAGCTATCCGGTATTTTGTCACGCGTATCGCGCCGGACCACGCCTCCTTGATGGCCAGCATCGCGCATCTTGGTCGCCCCGTCTTCGTCTGCCTGATATATTAGATCGGATTCATCTGACCAAACATTATTTAGATTCATTAGATGCAATTCTATGAGCATAAGATAGAATACCGCCCAGACCCGGGGCGGCCGTAAAGCTGGCAGCACACACGCCCCCCTCCCACGCTAGCGGGCTTCCTGCGTCCATCGGTCCGGGCGGCGGGCGCCCGGGTCTGCTGAGACAATGTTGACCGGCAACTCAGCCTACAGCGCCGTCACTCCGCCGGGTGTGGAATACAAATTTGTTTATTTTTATATAAAAATAAAAATTTTAGTTTTAGAGATAGCCTATCTGGCTCGATCAATTTAATCTTTGTTTTCTAAAGTAGTTATTTGTATTTGTCTGCGTTAAAAACAAAGGCATTTTTTAAAAACGCTGAAAATTTAACTTCCAAATCAAAAAATATATAGATGGGAGAACTTACCGCGTATTCGATTCAAGAATCAAGAAATATGAATGGTTCCAATAGGATAATAAAGGCCCCAATCGATATTTCTTCCTGATTTGCTTGTACCACCCTTGCTTTAAACTACCTGAAGCGCAAAATGAATTCTGATGATATGATGAAACGTAAAAACTCAAAGTACGCCGTAATTAGAAAAGCTACTGATGTATTTCACAGGTGCTGTACGTTCCATTTAGTTCCTGAAAAGAATCCATTTTTTCTCAAATGGTGATACACAATTTTTGATGGCCAATGCATTATGACTGTATAATTCACCGATCATAAAACAACGTTTTGTTAGTACTCATTTATGCTTCATGAGTACATAATAGAGAAGTCAATGATTTATCGTTGCTAAGAATTGAGTTTAAATTACCTGTTTGAATCAAATTTTAAATATTTGTATCAGCAAAAAAAAATAGNGGGGGGGGAATATCGCCGAAAGTTTTTTGGCAAAAAAATTCAGCAATATTGGCACATTCGGCGATATGGGAAGAAAATTCATTTTTTCGTTCAAAAAATGACGTCATATGTCAAACAATTTTGAAAGTTTATAAGGAGTTTTACGATAGGTTTGAATGACGTGAATTACCAAAATGCATAGAATTGAATACTCCATCTAACGCAATCAAATAAAAGTTGATTAGAGTAGATTTGAGAAATTCAATCCTGGAAGTGACGTCATTCATGACGCAAACAAAGTAATTTAAGATAAAAATCTCAAAAAAATTTGGCGATTTCGGCAAATTCGGCGATATGGGTCACTTTCCGCGATATGGGAACAGAAATTATTTTAGCTAAAAATCGTGATATTTCGTAAGTTAGATTTGGCGATTTCAGCACATTCGACGATATTGCCCTCTCTTCTGTACTGAGCAATGCAGGGCCGTCAATGAGGGGTAGACCAAAAATTCATACAAAAAAAGAAAGCTATCAATGAGTCATCTTAAATCCATCAAAAGCCAAAATAACCGGATTTGGTTGAGAAAAAATCTAAAACAGCATAATTGAGTTCGTCAAATTTCAGCCTCAAACTCAAAATATAAATTTAAAGTATAACTTTATAACATTCTCGTATAAATCTGCTTTGTTAATACCAAAGGAACATTCAAACTAAAGAAAAATTGGCTTACATCAAGCCGGAATTTAAAAAAAAAGTTATTGGTTTAATTAAAACGAACGGTAATTTTCAAATTCATTTGTTCTACAAAACTCAACAAAAATTAAAAAAACGTGAAAATTTCGATTTTTGAATAATAAGATTGGTATTTCATCATGTGACCATCGCTAATAAATTTGGGGCATTCAAATGCTACTAAGATAAGCAAGAAATAGCAAAGTACATTAAATTTGACCCTGAAAAATTAGCGATTTTAGTACGCCAGCAAACAAAAACCCAAAATAAGATATACTTCAAACTAATTGTCTTGGCGGCTTGGTTCATATAATTAATGTTGTTTTATGTTTTGGGTAGGTTTTTCAACAACAGAAATGAAGGTTATTTAGAAGAAAATATAAAGAAATTTTTTTCAATTTACGACCTAAGTTTTCTCGCTTACGACGTTTTCTTATTCCGCAAAAATACTCGATGGTGGATGGTCAATATCCGGAATACCTGTATCTCATTGGATCATAATAATAATAATAGAATCGGAACAAAAAAGAAGACGTAAATGAGAAAACTCAGGCTGTATACAAGAAACACATTGGGTAACGCAAAAAGTTTGATTAAAAAAAATGGTTGCTTAAAAAACAAAATGAAATTGTTTCTGAAGTAGGATTGCCACTGTAGCATTTTTCATGGAGAATCGATTGCAATCACAAAAATATTATCATTAGATAATTTTTTACAGCAGGGTCCGGCGGATAGGTGAAAGTTTTTTCGCTGAAAACCTTCACCTATTAGCCGGATTTCACTTATCCGGATTTCACCTATCCGCCGGACCCTGCTGTATATTAGATCGGATTTACTGACAAAAATTATTTAATTCATTCAGAATTCTTGACATAAGATAGTTACAGAATACAAATTTTTTGTTTAATTTTAAATAAAAATAAATTTAGATAGCCTATCTGGCTCATAATTTAATTTTGTTTTCTAAAGTATAATTTTTATTTGTCTGCGTTAAAAACAAAGCTTTAAAACGCTCAAATTAACTTCCAACAAAAAATATATCTATGAGAATACCGCGTATCGATTCAAAATCAAGAAAATATGAAGGTTTCCAGAGAAATAAAGGCCCAAAGATATTTCTTCCTGATTCGCATTGACCACCCTCTTAAGATACTGAAGCCGCAAAATAATTCTATGATATATCCCTTATGCACACTTTTGCTAATATCCCGGCCCTACTACTTAAAAACACACTATGTTTCATAATCAGGGCCGGGATATTAACAACAGTGTGAATAGGGGATATAAAACGTAAAAAGTATATGTATTTCACAGGCTTACGTTCATTCAGTTCCTGAAAGATCATTTCTCAAAGTGAACGACAATTTTGATGCAATGCATTATACTGTATAATTCACCGACAAAAAGCGTTGTTAACTCATTATGTTCAGAGACAAATAGAGAAGTCAACTTTGATTTATTCGTGTAAAATATTAAATACCTGTTTGAATCAAATTTAAATATTGATCAGCAAAAAAATAGATACTCTAAGCATGAAAATACTCTTTATATCCCTTTATCACACTTTTGTTAATATCTCGTCCCTCCAACTTAAAACAAATTACGTTTGCTGATCAGGGACGGGATATTTACAAAATTGTTATAAAAGGATATGAAGCCTTTCTAATTTTTGACTTCTGTGAAAGTTCCAGAGTTCAAAAAATTTTCCCTTTTGTTTGCTGTCAAAAAAATTTAAGAGTGGATAACAGCGAGCCCTCTTTCAGTTTGATTTACCTACTTTCTTACCTTTTTTAATTTACTTATATCCCTTTATCACACTTTTGTTAATATCTTGTCCCTCTTACTTAAAACACACTACGTTTGCTAATCAGAGACATAAGTAAAAGTGTGATAAAGGGATATGGACCATATCATATGGTCCATATCATATGGATTACCCGCCCTCAGAGTACAAATCCTAAATATTTGAAAAATGTGAAATCTGAGCATTTGATTGGTTGATCCTTTCTTAATCTGACCAATGAAATCGGCCTATTCCGCAATCAAGGGTTTTGATTNTATGGAGCGAACCGGCAAACCATATTTGGCATGGTAGTGTAAAATTATCCATAGATTACGACTAACATAGTGGCTTAGGTTCGAGTACCTCCAAGATATATGAAACCGGCAATTGAATTTAAAAACCAGTATTTTCACCTGTAAAAATACCGGCAAAAAATAAAAATAAATGTTCATTTTTTTCCTTTTCAAATTGTACGCTGTAATTTTTTCCCGTTTTTTGCTAAACCCCATAATTCAAAAGTTAGATTTTGGCCCGGATCGTTCCCTATCCATATATCATATATCCATATATGGCCATGTAGTTTATTTTCAGCAGTAATGAAATTTGCTGATTGACGTGTTTTACTTCCAAACGACAAAGATTTTTAGTTCGTAAATTATTTTCTTAGTAATTATTCGAAAAAGAAAAAATTAAACACACTATGAAAAACTTTTAAAATCAAGCACCAATCTAGACTGATTCTTAATGTCTCAGATTTCAAACTGATTTCACGCTTGTTTCGATAATTACGAGAAGTTTTAACAAAATTAGAACGAAATCTTTTGTCATTTTGCAAATTATAAAGCTTCACCTCCAAAAACTATCCGTTTATAAATTATTTTTGTAAAAATTTTATTAGTTTTATTATTAATAGATGTGAATTCCAAAACTGAAATATTTTTGATAACTCAAACAACAGCAAAACAAAATTTTTAGTAAAATAGTCATAAATTTGTACGTTTTTCAATTCGTTCTCAAGAATTTGATTCTAGTTAAAAAAGAAATGTTTCGAGATGTGTAGGTTTTTTATTATTATCTAAAATATAGGTTTTAAATAATGCTTCTTATTCTAAAGGATCCAAATTTGAGAATTATTTAAATTGTATAAGTTCTCTAATTTTTAATTAAAAATTTAGCGATTTTAATCATCGAAATAATTTCTGGTACGTTAATGTATTACTACCTTTGTTTACTTTTACAAAATGCTTAAAACCTCTACGAAAATGAAAAGAATAAGGAATCTTAATTGCATAATATAAAAATTTTAATTGTTCGAAGCCAGATAGTGAATTTCATAATAAACCGAAAATGAACTCATTGAACTCATAATCAACTACTATTGGTTGTCAAAAAAAGCTGGAAAGTAGAAAATGGTTTAAGAATTTTGCTCGTTTAACACCGTTTGCTAATTTCTTAAAAAAAAATTTACATTTCTAGTGTTCAAGAAAATTCTTGAATATATCCTACCGTAAGTTTTGAAAAGATATATCTTTCTACTGGAGTTTCAACCGGCAAGTTGTCAGTATTCTCTATCTTTGCATATAAATATATATTCGCGAATAAATTGTTCGTCGCCGAATCAAGTATTTTGTATTATTCAATAATATGTGTGGTACTCCACTGTGTTTATATTTAATTGCCCTCAAAAGCCGGAGGTACCAGCGCGTTTTCAAGTCACGTAAACGAGTTTTCTCCTTTTGCATATATTTTTGTATGTCACTGAATTCTGTATTTATTTTTTATCGCACTAAAGAAATTGGCTGTCAGACAGATGGCGGCAGTCTTGAGAGCCAAAAAGATAAGAAATACCTACTGATTCAGCAGTGCTGACTAGGCTGTTTGATAAGAATTAGTGGGAAAAAAGATGTGATTTGAGGAGGTACCCGTCGGTAAGATAGTATTTCGGCTATATATATAGTTTTTCGGCTATATCACAGAAATATTAAAAGTTTTTGGACATTTCTTGAATTCCAGAATTTTTACGGGATTGAGCTTCCGGTTCAATAAACACCATAAAATTTCTGATAAGTTCATCGAAACAGAAATTTTCAGGCATACTCTATGTTCCATAAATTTAATAATTAAATATCTCATATTGCAATTTCGCCAACTTTGAGGTATTTTTCTGATTTGAGAAAAAATATAATAATTTTTGAAATCATTCCCGCTACTTTCGACCCCCCCCCAAAAATAAATATAACTCTAGAAAAGTCGATATTTAATTAATATAGCCGAAAAACTATATAGCCGAAATACTATCTTACCGTACCCGTCATGTTAAAAACCGTTTTGCGGCTAAATATCTGGAATAATACAAAATGTGTATTACACATCGTATAATCCAATAGTTTAGTGTAATATTAAGGGGGTCGGTGCATTCTGACAGATTTGCAGTTTTACAATTTGTTTTGTCTTGATAAGAAACTTTTTGCCACTTTATAATTTTCGAATAAAAAGTTTTTTACACGTTAGTTGCCACTTTTGAGCTCACTTTGTATAATCTGATTTTTTTAAGATCGATTATTTCGACTTTATGAATCGTCTTTTGAAAAAACACTCAAAAAACGCGCGTTTGCTATCAAAGGTGTCTAAATTAGAATAAAATTTCTTTTTTCTCTTTTATTAATTAGAAACTTCAAAAAGTGGTCTCGACCCTCATCGAAAATTTAAATAATTTCATTTTATATGATTTTTACGTCAAAATCGAAAACTAAAATTTCCGAAAAAAGACGAAAAAAAAAATTTTAGCACATCAAAATGAATATTTATTTTCATGAGTTTAATTTATTAAATTTTACGTGGTGGATGGGTCGGCTTATTAATTGGGCAAGTCTCGGTGAAATAATTTTTTTAATTTTTGATAAAAGAGGGCTTAACTAGATTTCGCGCAAACCGTATTTTCATTCAAAAAAGTATGATTCCGAGTATAAACAAGAGCGAAGAAACAAAACGAAGACATATTTGAATTTAGTTAAAGTAGCTATTCTTCATATTTCCAGCTAATAATCCCAAAATATGAGTTTAAAAAATATTGAATCATAAATGAGGAAAATTTTCAAAATATTTCCAAATAGTTTCGACCAAAAATCCCAAAAAAGTCTCATATGATTATTCAAATAGCATAGAAAAAATATGTAGGCACCTTCACAGAAAGTTAAAGTGACAATTTTGAAGAGTGTTTTTCGTTGATTTGAAACAAATAATGAAAAAAATATTTGAACAAAGATAAGGCATTTTTTTTGATAATGTGCGGAACTTTTCTCAAAAATTTCTCATAATTTGTCGAATTCGAAAAGTTTAATTCGGGCTCAAAATTTTCTTAAAAAGCAATAATTCGAAAATTATGTAGTTAAAAAAGTTGCCTGGATTATAAAGCATACTTTATAAGCATACTTTATATAAACCTTTTATGAATAAACTTATGAGTTTGAGGAGAGCTGTTATTATCAAACTCCTTAATTGTTGTGTTTCTTTGTTTTTCAAAACGGTACTCAAAATTAAGAACATTCATTATTTAAAAACAAAATGCTAAAAATTGAGACAATATATTTTCAAAATGATAAATAAATAGTTTTTTGACGAAATGCCACCATTTTATTTCAAATTGAATATTTTTTTGAAACAAACTATAAAAATGAAAAGGTGAGAACTATAAGCTAAGCGTCAATTCACAACGATTACCCTCTTAATAACACTTGACAACAGATAAACTGCATTTCATTATCATATTTGCCAATCTCGGACAGCCTACTGTCGAATTTATTTTGTATTCCATTTATCGATACAAAGATTCGAACAGACGCAGACTTATCTATGTATCCTTAGATTTTCCTTCGTTGCAGGTTGATTTGAAATAAGGGGTTTCAAAAGTTCAAAATTGATATCGATTAAGTGGCTCATCCTGTGTAAATCCTCCTACAAAACGGTTAACTCTCCAAAGCATATAAAAAAATTTCGCCGAGGCACAATAGGCTTTCAGGAGGCTATTCTTTGAGCGTTGTTTACAAAAAACTTTTATGAGATCAACTTTCAATTTTTCCTTTATGATCAAGTTGAAGAGTTAAATTTTTGAATTTTTTATATTCTAGAAATTTCATGTGTAATTCTAGAAAAAAACGTTTGAAAAGCAGGTTTAATTAAACCACGTGATACTACCTCATGGTAGGCTCCAGTAAATGTATGTTAATCTTAAGGGTGTCGAGGGCAATCTGGACCTTTTTAAACTGCGCCTCAAGAATAACGGAGAACAGTAACTTCATTATACTTTTATCAAAGACAAGGTTTGATGATGAATCTTTGAGATAAAAAAAATATTTTCCATGTTTGATAGGCAGTCCAACCTTTAGAAAGTGCCAGAAATTAATCTAAATTTTTTGTCAGCCTTCGTCCATGACCAATTTTTACATTTTTCACGAATGATCATTTTATTCACGTGCGAATCGACGTTCGGCCCGGAATTTTGATTTTTTCCTAGTGGCGCTAATCGCAAAATGATCATGAAATGCTGTGTTAAAAATTTGAAAAAACTGATCATTTTCTCAAGATTCATCAAAACCTTGTCTTTGCATACAAAGTATATGATTACTACTGTTCTCCGTTATTCTTGAGGCGCAGTTTGAAAAGGTCCAGATTGCTGACTACCCCCTAAGGGGTCGTGGCATTTTGACAGATTGCACTTTTTCAATTTTTTTTGTCTTGATGGAAACTTTTTGCCACTTTATAATTTTCGAATAAAAGTTTCAATGTTAAGTTGCATTTTTAGGTCCTTTGTTAATCTGATTTTTTTCAGATAGATTATCTTAACTTTATAGATCGTTTTTTGAAAAAATACTCAAAAACGCACTTGTTCGACACCATACAAAATTCTATATGTAAAATTTATTATTATTTATACTTCTTACGTATCAAAATTAAAAATTAAAATTTCCTGAAAAGACGAAAAAAACGAATTTGCACATCGGAAATATTATTTTCCATGAGTTTAATTAATTAAATTTTAGGTGTGGATGGGCCGGCTTACCAATAAGCAAGTCTCGGTGAAATAATTTTTTTTTATTCTTGATTAAGAGAACTTAAGGTATCCCCGGTCCCTAAATTGACATATTCTCGTTAAAATATTAGCGAAACACGGCTTCAAGGATATAATTCAGATTAGCCAATTTGTAGAACTAGCCTTAAACTTGCCAAAAAAATTTGCAAAAACTTATTTGTATGACCACACTCCTTCGCACATAAGCGGCACAAGAGCCACTTAAGCCAAAACGGAAAATCTATCTCCTCCCAGGTTTTATTTTGAAATAAACTCTTATTTTAACATAACCTGTATAATAAGTATACAAAACTTTGTAGGTTAGCTTTTGTTGATAAGTGCTATATTTATTCTAGAATACGTAAAAAACCAGTCCAAAATACCGGTTTTTGGACTTTTTTCATCGGAAAATCTATCTCCTCTTAGGTTAAATTTCAAAATTTACTCAAATTTCTGCTAAAGCTTGCTCTAAACAAACAGAAACTCTGTAGGTGGGTTTTTGTCAAATTTCGGCCCCGAACAAAAAATATAAAATTTTCAAGGTCACGTGAAAAAATTTCTAAAAAAAATGTGCTTCGATTTTTTCGAAAGTAGGCTCAAAAGAAAGCTGGAGAAACACTGAAGAGCAAGTTGGCTTACGTCAACCCGATATTTCGAAGTTTTAGTGATCAAATTGGCACAAACGTTATTTTTGAACATAATTTTGAGAAAAAATACTTAGAAAAAAATTGAAAAAACGCAAAGTTTTCGAAAAATTTTTTGTTGTCATTTGGGTTGTTTCATGCATTCAAAACATAAACAATTGATTTGGTGCATTTGTATGACATAATAACTGCAGAAAATGTAGGAACCGGGATACCCTTAACTAGATTTCGCGCAAACCGTATTTTCATTCAAAAAAGTATGATTCAGAGTATAAACAAGAGCGAAGAAACAAAACGAAAGCATATTTAAATATAGTGAAAGTAGTCATTCCTTATATTTTCAGCTAAGGATTCCAAAAAAGTTAGTTCGGAAAACTTTGAACAAGAAATGAGCAAAATTTTCAATATACTTTCAAATAGTTTCGACCGAAAATCCAAAGAAATGTTATATGATTTTTCAAATAGCATATAAAAAATATAAGGTCACCTACGCAAAAAGTTAAACTCGCCATTTTGAAGAATTTTTTTCGTTGATTTATAACAAATACTGTAAAAAAAATTTGAAGGAAAAATAAGGCATTTTTTCATAATGTTCGGAAGTCTTTTCCAAAATTTCTCATAATTTGTCGAATTCGAAAAGTTTAATTCGAACTCAAAATTTTCTTAAAAAGCAATAACTCGAAAATTCTTTAGTTACAAAAGTTGCCTTGAGTATGAAACATTACTTTGGTGGTATATTGAGAAGCATCTATAAACTTAGTAATAAGTTTTTCATCAAGAGCCCATATCCGTATCTGTCAAAATGCACCGACCCCCTTAATAACTGCGCAGTGCTCTGTTCTACACAATACTTTGGTCTGGTTGACTATATTTGTTGAGATTCAAAAAATATTTTTAAATAAGTTCAAAGTATTGAATACTTAGTATTCATGAAAAAATCACGTTTTTTTGGAAAAATTGTTAGTTTTCTCGATTGAATGAAATTATTTGATCATTATTACAATATTAACGCAAATATGGTATAAGATTACCACTCTGGCATGATTTTTTCAAATTAAATATTTTTTCAAAACATATCATTTTATCCATACTAATATCGAAATAAGATATTTTGAAATTACACTCCAGAAGAAATATTTTTGCTCCAGATATGTCCAGTAGGCTTATTTTTTTTTGCAAATTGTACCCAAAACACTTTTTCCAAAACTGGCTTATTTGAAATTTTTATTTCAAATTTTGGTCAAAAGTATTTTTTCGGAAGTAAAACTTAAGCGAAAAATTGCCTTTTAATCAACTCGTCATAAAATTTGACCCAATTATCAAAAAAAATTTTAAAAAATATTTTGAGACAGAATTTATTTTCAGCAAAAACTCAAAAAGTAAAATAATTCGGAGATTTCGCAGTTAACACGTTCGCTATTATTTTCGGGAAAAAAATTTTAAACTAAAAACTTTTATTAACAAAACATTTTCCAACAAAACATTTTTTAACAAGAAACACATTTTTTAACACAAATAATCAATATTTAACAAATAAAACATTTTTTAACAAAAAACATTTTTTAACAAAAGAAAACATTTTTTAACAAACAAAATATTTTATAACAGAAAAAATTATTTTTTTAACAAATAAACACATTTTTAACAAAAAAAAATAATTTTTTAAAAATATACATTTTTTAACAAAAAAAAACATTTTGAGTTTCAAACTCATCAAAAGAACACACATTTGTTGGAAGGTGAAAATCCTTACACAAAAATATCAAAAATATATCTCGGTTGCATTTATTGGTGTTTTGAAAAATAATCTATATTTATGCTTTATTACAGCAGGGTCCGGCGGATAGGTGAGGGCGGATAGGTGAAATCCGGCTAATAGGTGAAGGTTTTGAGCGAAAAAACTTTTCCGGCGGATAGACGGCGGATAGACGTAAGGCAAAAGATAGGGGTTTATTTTCAAAACTTCCTAGGCAAAAAGATAGGCGTTTTCGAAAAGCCAAAATATAGGCATATTTGAGAATTTTTATGAATGACAAAACTATTCAATTAATTTGTCGTTTTATTCTATTTATCTAGTACAGTTCATTTGCCTCAAAAATCTGCACACAATTTTTGTTCAAATAAATTCCCAGCAATTATTTCATAGGCAATTTTTTCACGATAGCTATTTATTTCTTTCGTTTGAAAATCAAAGTTGAGACATCTTCTGGAAATATTCTCTGCGATTATAAGTGCATGACAACCACAGTCTACACCATTTCTTTGTAGTGGTGTAATCACGACACAATTTAATTTCCAGTCTGGTCGATATAATTCAACCCCAAAAGCGGCAACGTTCTCCAAATCAAGTGAAGTAAATATTTATTCCA
>SCLH01000761.1:79612-110518 GCA_004367855.1 Oikopleura vanhoeffeni | reverse complement strand
TAATCTTTATTTTCTGAGTCCATCACATGTTTGAGCGTCTTTCTCATCATTTAATATTAACCTGTAACAAAAATAGACGCAAAAACGTCTTAAAAAGTTCAAAATTTTATATCAGTAAAATATGTTTATTTTTGTTAAAAAATGCTTTGTTTTGTTAAAAAATGTTTTGTTGAAAATGTTTTGTTTTGTCAAAAAATGTTTTGTTTTGTTTAAAATTTTTTTTTGTTATTAAATGATTTTTGTTAATAAATAGTTTTTTTGTTAAAAAATGCATTTTTTTTGTTTAAAAACATTTTTGTTAAAAAGTGCTGTTTTTGTTAAAAAATGTTTTGTTAAAAACTTTTTTGTTTAAAAACCTCCTGCCATTATTTTCTGCAGAATAATGAAAATTTTATTTTTATTGTATCAATCTTTTAAACATATATCAAACCTTTCTCAATGCCAAATACTTGATAAATTTTCAAAAAACAATATCTTGCAACTAAAGTTTCAACTTGATAGTTCTTAACTTTTTATCTCTGCTTATTTATATTTCCGACAACCGGACTACATAATTAATTTAATAAATATGCATAGAAATTGTGAACTGATCTTAAAATGGTACCAAACTGCGTTGTACAGTATATATGGCTCTCAAACCCGGAAGTACTTGCGGGTTTCGAAATCTATCATGTTTGAATTAAGTCACTGAATAATTTAAATCTTAATCGCATACTAAGAAAAATGGCTGCGAGACAAAGCGCAGTCACGAGTGCTGATCACATATTTAAGCACGTTCCACTGTGAGTCTAGGGTCATAACTTATGACTCATAAGTCATGACTGTTAATACGTTAATACACAAAAAAAATTTCTTATATTATAAAATTAACTTTAATTTATTTGGATCGGATTTATGGGGCCGTCAAATCGCTTCTCTGATCCCATTCAACCGATCTCATCCATGTACCGCCTCTGGTTGAAACCATTAAAAACACTTTGGTAGTATTCATGAACTCGCCGAAAAAATTGAATAGAATCGTTTTTTCGTTAAAAGTCGCTAAGGGCCTCGGTGCATTTTGACAGATTTGCACTTTTTAGATTTGTTTTCTCTTGATGAGAAACTTTTTGCCACTTCAGAATTTTCGAATACAAAATTTCCGAACAAAAGTTGCCACTTTTAAGCTTACTGCGTATAATCTGATTTTCTTCAGATCGATTATTTTTACTCTATAAATCGTCCTTTGAAAAAACTCTCAAAAAACGTGCGTTTGCTATCGAAGATATCTAAATTACAGTTAAATTTATTTTCTATTATTTATCAATTAGAAGCCTTAAAAAGGGTTCTGACCACCGTTTGAAATTTATTTGAAAGGGTGATCAGGACGGCTTGTCAATTTGCCAAGATTCAGTGGAAAAAAGAAAAAATTTAATTCTTGATTAAAAAGGGCTTCGATGGATTTTTCCCAAACCGTAGTTTCATTCAAAAAATTATGATTTAGAGTATGAACAAGAGCGAAGATAAAAAACGAAAACATATTTCAAAAGAAAAAAAGTGAAATTCCCAATATTTTCAGCCAGTGATTTCAAAAAAATTAGTCTAAAAAATTTTGAACTAGAAATGAGGAAAATTTTCAAAATATTTCCAAATAGTTTCGATCAAAAATCCCAAAAAAGTGTCATATGATTTTTCAAATAGCATAGAAAAAATATGTGTTCACCTACGCGAAACGTTAAAGTCGCCATTTTGAAGAGTGTTTTTCGTTGATTTGTAACAAATAATGAAAAATATATTTGAACAAAAAATAAAGCATTTTTGGATAATGTTCGAAACTTTTTTCAAAAATTCCTCAGAATTTGTCGAATTTGAAAAGTTTAATTGGAACTCAAAATTTTCTAAAAAAGCAATAATTCGAAAATTTTGTAGTCATAAAAGTTGTCTGGATCATGAAACATTACTTTGATGGTATATTGAGAAGAATATATAAATCCAGTAAAAAGTTTTTCATCATAGGCCCTTTAGGGCTATCTGACTCTTTCAAGGAATAGAGAAAAAATATATTTTTCAGGTGCAAAAACTCATGTCATTTTCTAAAATCGACAAGGGTGCCTCGAAAAAGTTGTTAGATCGTTAAAAGTAAAAAATATAGAGAGAAGATTTGACGTCCAAATGATAAAGCATAGTGAAAAACCTAACGACTCAAATAACAACTTTATCGGATGGTATTTACTATATAAACTAAGCTCTCCCAGAGTCGACCTGGTAGTTTGTTTACAAAAAAGGATGTGGGTTAAGGGTGCCGCTGTGTCAAGCAGAGTTGGTAAACTTTTTTAAGAGCCATATGAATTACCCGCCCATCAGAGTACAAGCCTAACTACTTTGAATGATACAAACAGACGCAAGATATTGGCACCCAATCAAAACCGTTGATTGTGCAATAGGCCGATTTTATTGCGTCAGATTAGGAAGGTCAACCAATCAAATGCTGAGATTTCGCATTTTTCAAATAGTTAGGATTTGTACTCTGAGGCCGGTTGCATAATCCATAAGGGATCAAGCGACCTCAAGTACAAATCCTAACTACTTGAATGATACAAAGCAAAACGCAAGATATAGTCACCCAATCCAAACCCTGTGATTGCGGAATAGGCCGATTTCATTGGTAAGAGTAGGAAAGGATCAACCAATCAAATGTTCAGATTTTGCATTTTTCAAATAGTTAGGATTTGTACTCTGAGGTCCGTTGATCCATATGATATGGCCCACATCCCTTTAACAAATTTTTGTCAATCTAAGATGTGCGGGCTGACGGAGCCAATCCTGACACGCCTAAGACCCCTCCTAACCACTCATCGGACAACTTTTTAAACCGCACATCCTAGATTAAGAAAAATACGTTAAGGGGATATGAAAGAAAAACATGTGAAAATTTATTTTTTAATTTTTCATCCTCAATAAAAGTGTTCATTCTTGCAAACCTTTACATTTTTAATTTCTAAACATAACCAAGTATACAGGGTTTAAGGTTTTTCCCTTTTTTTTCCAAATTGGATTCATTTGATTTTCGCCGGTTTGATTCAACCAATCAAAACGGCGGAAATCAAATGAATTCAATTTGGAAAAAAAGAGGTGAAAACCTTACACCCTGTATTTGAAAATATTCAAAGCCACTTTTCCTCGGAACTTCATTTGCCACTAAACCCGATGTTAAAATTTTTAAAAAACGATATTTATTTACTTCAGCCATTTTCGGTTGGACTCGGCTAAAAAGTGAGTGACTCATTCTGCACATTAAAAAATTTCCTTGGGATTTAAGTTGTGTTCATGAAAATGGCCAAAAATAGAGCAAACCACCTTTTTTAAAGATACAAATTAACCTTCAATTGCGTTTTGATATAATAAAAATGTCCTGACTATCAAAAGAAATGACGCTTATCACACCAAACATTTCATACGAAATCTTTTGCATGAATAAAATTTGTTTAATTAAGTGTCAAATGGCATTTACTGGTTGTACAGACAAATGTTGTTAATTTCATCAATAGTTAAGAAATGATAATCGCGCGATCATCCCATCAATTGACATACGGAAACTTAATAGAGACTTTAATAGAGATTACGAAATTCAATCAATAATTATGCCTGATTTTTTATGGAGAATTTAAAGAACCACTAATGAAACATTTCCACTAGATTTGCGGAAAATTTTCACAATATTTTTAAAAAAGTCAAAAAAAATGAAAAATAAAGATTTTATGATTTTACAAACAGCGCTTAAAAATGTGTAGGCACCTATGAAAAAAGCTGAAGTAGCTATTTTTTACCTACAAATATCAATTTAAAAATCAGAAAAAAATTTTGGACGAAAAATGCGGGAATTTTCATAGGGTTTTGAATTATTTGGGAATTTTAACGAATTCAAAAATAAAAATTCGAACTCAAATCTTACCATAAAAATAGCTAAGAAATGTTTTTAATGAGCTGAAACACATTTATTCTGGTTAAACTAACGATAATAAGCATGAAAAAATAACCTACTTAATTATTTTAGCTCCAGTTATTCACTCAATTTAGCCCTGGAATTTTGAAACTCTCATTTTAAATTGCCAAAAACCAGCACAGAGTAAGTTAAAAAGCTGAACTGTTAAATTATCATATTTTTGGGATTTTGAAACAAATGAACAAAGATTTTCACGCCTGGGCCATGGCATGCCACCGGATGACATTTCATCAAATTTATAAGGTTGTTTTTGATGTCAATAAAAGTATATTTACCTAAAACGCAGAATTTTTATGCCGATTGAATTCAATGCATTGAGCCAAATTTATAAAAATTATCAAGGATAATTTATCGTCGATATAAAAATTTATGTTGCGTTTGTCAAAGATAAATGAGCTCCATTTATTTGACGGACATGTACAAACTCATTATCTTATGCATGAAATAACAAAAAATTCTAAACAACATATTTCATGTTTCACCATATTTCGACATGGTAATCGGTCAGAAAAACAGCTTGAAACCTGAAACTCTCAAGGTATTCGATTAAGTCGTAGACTCGATTTCCGGCAAGTAGTGACCATTCACCATTTAATCGCATTTTACGACGGTTAAACATTAATGACAAGATCATTTATAAAATTATCGATTAACTTTAAGACAAAATGACGTTTGTGCGTTTTTTTTTAATTTTTAACTGTATTACAGTACTTATTTTCTGCTAAAATAATTTCAAATCACCAAATAAACCCTTCATCGTAATCAGAAAAAATTCTAAGACTTTTTTTCATTACACCAAAGCCCAAAAATGATCACCGTAACCGTATATTTATGAAATAAAGTCGGTCAAAATAGTACTGTTTTTTCTCAAAAAATGCTTAAATCACTTATTGAAATTAGCGAAGATGTTCTTTAGGAGTTTTTAAGACTTTTTCTTCATTACACCAAAGTTCAAAAACAATCACGTGACCTTCAAATTAAGAAATAAGATTTTGGTTCAAGTACACAAATAGTACTCAAATTACGCCGAAAAAATTTGTGGGCTAATAAACACTTGATTGAAGAGTTTTTAACATAATGATATTTTCCAAAAAGTTCACATGATCTTATTTTTGTAGAAATAAGGATTTATTTATGACACATTTTAAACCTTATTTTTGGATTATTTCGTCACGTGATTTTATTCGGACTTTGGTGTTATGAGAAAAAAGTCTTGAAAACGTTTGATGTTCATCTATCAATGTTTTTGACGTCATTTGAGTACTTTTTCAATTTACCGTATATGGTGTATTACCTTCAATTTCAAGTTCATCTTAGAGACTTGTAAGTACCCTCAAAAGAATCGGAAGGATCAACTTTTCAATAAAATTATTAGCAACTATGGGCCAATTATGTACTGAAAGGGCGCCAGAGAGCAAAAAAAAACCTGTGAAATGTGATCATTTTTGATCTTTAATAACCTTTAAGTACATAAATGACCCATAGTTGCTGATATTTTCATGAAAAACTCGACTCTTCCGATTATTTTGGTGGTACTTTCAAGTTTATACGATGAACTTAAAATTGACCTTGACCTTGAACGAGAATTAAAATATTCCACAACAATTTAACTAGAGAATTTTGTGGAAAAAATAAAATTATATTTAGACAGAGCAATAGCAAATCATTTGAAGTCTAATATAAGGTAGTTTCAAATATAAATAAAGGTTTAATTTTATCTTATTATTGAACTTTTGTGTGTAACTAGAGCTAATTTTTGCAATTTTTTGTTTTCTTAGCCTCATTAAATGCCTTTTAACCGTTGGAAGCTCCAAATTGTTTTATTCGGCAGAAGCTCATGCACCACTAAAGTGGGGCGACTTTGAGCCTTCATTACGGATTAACTACATTTTATAAAAAGCCGTGAATGATCTAAATTTTGTTAGGATAGTCCAACTTAGTGAGGTAATCAAAAAAATTTTTTAAATTTTTATCTTAATCGGCCGAAACTAAGCTGCAAAGATTGGACTCTGATCACTTACTTTTCATTGAAAACAGGAATATTTTCAAAAACATTTCTTACAATATTCGCACTCATTAAGACCTGGGCTTTCACAATTTTTTATTGATTTTCAATCTATTTTCCCGTTTTCTCATAAATAGACGATAAGCAGCGCGATGATCAAAATAAGTTATAAAACAACGTTTGTTATAATTTAACGGCTAAGATTCGAAATATTATCTCGAGCTAAGCAACCTTCTGATCAGTGTTGCCGTAGCTTTCATTTGAAGCTACTTTCGAAAAATCGAATCATATTTTTATCCAAATTTTTCTCAAAAATTTAAAAATCACTCACGAAAAAATAAAAAGAGTTCCGATGGTGGAAATTTTTTTTTTGAAAATACTTAAAGACTTACTAAAACTCAGTTCTCACATTTTATCTATGTTTCAAACTGTTTGATCAGCACGCATTTTAAAGTTTTTTGAAAGAAATTCTCTAAAAAAGTAAGATAAAATAAATTTTGACGAGAAAGTCCTAGAAAATTTTAACTGCTATTTTTGAATTCCTCATGGCAAACTCTATGTTGGGTTTGATCAAAAAATTTCCAGGACCTTTTTTTCATCCGATTTCAGCGGATTCAAAACTTTAGTGGTGCTGAGCTTCCAAGTGTTAATTCGTTTAAATTTTTGTTTTGTTTTTTTAATTGTATAGCAAATTGGCTGAATATTATTTTTATCTATTGAAAAATGTATGTTGCTAATGAAACTTTGCTTATATGGCTCGATTTATAAGAATGGTCACTAGTTGCCGGAAATCGAGTCTGGGTACAGATTCATGTCTAAAGTCCACGAGTTAATGATCGTTTTTATTAAATCAGCGAGCTTAAGCGGTACTCTACCGCAATTTAAGTGTATTTTTAATCAATAAGACTTCATTTCAAAATAAGAGATTTAAGTAATTCACATAAAAAAAATTAATTAACCGTATAGCAGTGAAACTTTGTTGGTCTTTATAAATAGCCAGAAAACTTCACTAAAAACTGATTGCCACAAATTTTTCGTAAAGACCGTCAGTTTTGATCGGCTCGGAGGCTTCACTGGTTTACAACTATGTATTTTTGAACCACAATAATAAAAAATTTTACACTATGGAGGATAAAATCAGGGAAATCAAGGTCATTCAAGTTTTTTTTGAAAAAAATAATAAACCCCAACGATTAGAAACGACAAGTCACTGTGACGTCGCCAAATTAATATTATGATTTCGTCGAAAAATGAATTAATGTCGCAAATTTTTTTAATGGAAATAAATCTGATTTTATAAAATTAAACATAAATAAACTAACTGTCGATCAAAAATAATACCGAAATTTCATTTTTCAAACCAAATGTAATTTATTTTTTATTCGCATTTCGATATTGATTTTTGAACATTCATTTATTTCATCTTTAACAAGATGAAAATTTTTGCCGCTTTACCCGTGAGTTTATTTCAGAGATTTAGAGAGTTATTAGTTGCAAAAAACGGGTTTCGTTATTCTTTCTCCCAAGGATACAGGGCGGAGCTTCGAAACCTGTTAAAATTATTACCAAAAAGGTCCAGTTTTGCATCATTCAGATCAAAAATAAAGTAAGGAAAGATTGAGGTTCAAACAAAATATAATCGGCAGAAATTCTAGATTTCAGTCTATTTTGAATACTTAAAATTGGGTTTCTTGCGCCCTTTCGGACCATTTTGGTTCAACTTTTAAGATACACTCTGTAATTACACTATGTTAAAAATGCACATAGTGCGTAGGGTTCCATTCAGGGCTCTTAGGCGTTGTATAAGTCAAAGTGGTAACCCTTAAAACACATGGCCTCAGAGAAAAATAAAAATTCAAATTTTTTGTCTGGTCTAGATCGACAGATATTTGATCGGACCCCATCAGGTTTGACGATTTGAAATAAGAAATTTAAAAAAATAAAAAAATGGGTATCGTCGATACCGTATCGATGTTTTTAACGTATTGTAGAGAATTTTTTTCTTGTCATTTTAAGACCCAGGGTTTTTTTGTTATAAAAAATTTTCAAAAAAAATCGATTTTAACGTCAATTTTTCGTTATTTTACAGGTAAATGTGATCCAGTTCTTAGCGAACCGTATTGAATGCTAGAAGCTGATTTTGCCAATGAAAATAAGATTTTTTCGCTACCTTGGTTTAATCTGAGGTCGCGACCAATATTTGACCTCTAATGACCGTCAAAGCTTCAAGTCACTCTCATCTTATAACTGTAAACCCAAAGAACCGAAGGTCAACTTTCTGATGACGTATTAGAACTATGGCTCTAATAATGTACTGAGAGGTCGCTAGAGAGCAAAAAACAGGTCAACACCAAGGTTAACCGCAGTTCATCTATAGACTTTAAGTACCCCAAAAAATCGAAGGGTCAACTTTCAATGAACGTATTAAAGAAAAACTATGGTCAATAATGTACTGAAAGTCCGCCTAAGAGCAAAAACTAGAAGCAAAAAAGTTTTTGCTCTCTAGCGACGCTTTCAGTACATTATTAACCCATAGTTGCTATACGTTCATCATAAAGTCACCATTCCTAATTATTTTTGGCTACTCTTACAAGTCTATACGATGAACTTGAAGGTGACCTTGGTGTTGACCGTTTTTTCTCTAGCGACATCTCAGTACATTATTGACCCATAGTTCCTAATACGTCATCAGAAAGTCGCCCTTACCGATTTTTGGGTACTTAAAAGTCTATACGATGAACTTGAGATTGCCTGAACTTTGACGGTTCGTGAGATGGTCAAATATTGGTCGCCGACCTCAATTCAAACAAAGGTAGCCGAAAAAGCTTAATTTTCCATCTGCCAAAAAATCAGCCTTCTAGCACTTCATACGGCTCCTAGAACTGGAATCAATTTACCTGTAAATACACGAAAATTGACGTTAAATCCGATTTTTTTAAAATTTTTTACAAAAAAAACTCCTAGTCTAAAAAGACACAGAAAAAAATTCTCTACAAGAAGTTAAAACTTCGATACCATTTGAGTTTTAAAATTCTTATTCAAATCTCTTTTAAAATCTGCGATTGATCAAGGTCGATCCGATCAGGTTTTTGAAATATCCGATTCGTTTAAGTTGAATCCGATATATTTTTCAAAACGATTTGCCCCTGGTTCGAAATGGTCCAAAATATTTGAGAAAAAAATTTAAGTCATCTCCGCTCCCTGTATTAAGTTATTTAATTAATTATATTCTAAAATACAAGAACTTACTCTCATATAAAAAAACAATCTAAGTTTAACTGTATCACACTTTTTCTATTACACAAAAGTTTTTATTCTCATTTTTATATTTTTTCAGCGAAATGAAACCCCGATTTTAATTTAAGATAAGCTGGAGTTTGTTATCTTGAATATATATGGAATAATCCAAGCGAAATAATGATATTATAATATTAATGCATCAGAACTAGATATGGAGATTAACCGCATGTCAAGTTTACTCATTTATTACTGAAGCGTTCAAATCGCGTTTCTGACCTATCGAGCAGTTTCTCTGTATAAGTTATATACGGTATAAGTTATAAGGTAAAACTTATGACAACGTCGAAAACCCGGTATTTGCGGTATCTCGAAAAACAGAAATTTAAGTTTTTTTTGTGATACCACCTAAATTGCAATTGGAATATACGCAAAGCTAATTTCATTGTTCGGTCAGTCTTCCCAGAATAGAAAAAAAACATTCGGATCTTTCGTTTAGAAATTTTTTTTGGCTACCTTAGATTTTTTATGCCGTTCTTTGCTTCTGTTCTTGGCTCCACCGATGACACCCTAACGTGTTTGGTCCAAGAATTGACGTTTAGCTTTTTTGATATCTTTTTTAGTTATTTCATACCGCGAGCTCAAAGTTTGGTCCCCGTCTGACACCTGAAATGTCGCAAACTCAGGTAACTTTTTAAATTTTATTTTCGAAAAATGGAATTTTTTTTGGTTTTCGAAAGTCTCAAATAATAGCGTCCGAAGTAAAGCATAAAATGAGATTTTGAGGTAGACTCTTTCAAAGGATACAACATAATTTCGAAGTTAATACTTTTGGAATTTTTGTTTATAATAATATAATAAAATAAATATTAGTTTTGTAAACAAATCAATACACGAGGAGGGCCAATATCGCCGAAATTTTCTGGCAAAACGCCTACGCGATTTTGCAAAAGCTTCCTGCGATATAGGTCTTCAGTACAAAAGGGGTCGTGCCAATATCGCCGAAATTTTTTGGCAAAAAACTGTATTAAAAAAATACAGCACAAAAAGTTTTTATCATAAGTCTATCGGAAGCTATCGTGGATATTTAATATTTTTCAAACAAGCAGACCAACTTTTCGAAAACAGCAAAAATAAGCTTTTCATAATTTGGAGATCAGGAGATTTCGGAAGTTTTAAAAACATTGTTTTTACCAGAAAACAACCCTCCTCAAATCAGGCCGGTAAGAACTTTGTTTTCGGGGTCACTTTAGGTTATTCGAGATCAAGTGAGAACATTTTCGACCATATTTCGGAGACAAAACAGTTTTGTCAAAACTGAGCATTTTTAAAGGATTTAACTATATTGATTTTATAGAACCATTGCCAAATGTTGTCTGAATCAAATAAGTTGATCCCCATCATTATTTTACGCCTTTAAATCAAAAATTGACATTTTGACAACTTAAATTTCCATCGAACTGATTAAATCGTAATTTGATGAAATAAAAATTTAAAATTGAATACTCAGATCACTAAAATTAGTGTCAGTTGCGAAACCAGACTATAAAAGGACGTCATAGTTTCATGTGACCGAATCAAAATGAAATTTTCGGCTGTATTTCCTGTAAGTTCAAATAAGAGAATTTATAACCTAATAAAGATTTTCATCTCAATAGCATCGGGAAAATGTCTATAGGCTATAGAGTCTATAGTATAGACTCAAGCTTAGGGTGGCCACGGACTCTAACTTTTTTTGGCATAACTTCCTGAAAACTAAGGTCTATATGTCATTTTTTGTGAATAAAAATATTTTCCTCTAAAACAGTTAAGAGGTCATTCCCAAAAGAATTTTCTATTTCGAATTTTTAGACGGTACCTTACTGAGTAAGTTCTGAAAAAATCAGCTTCACAGCAGCTTGCAAAAACCGTTAGAATCGATTTTTCGTGAGTCCGTGGCCACCCTACTCAAGCTGATAATTGTTTTAATTACATTCCGCGCAATTTATTAACATTTATTAGGGCGTAAAATGTAGAAAATTTTAGATTTTTTTTTACATTTTCTAAGTTGGAAAATTTAATTTTTAATTCAAAATTTGTACGATTAATTCAAAATTCATGAAATCTCTATAAAACTTTAATTGATTTTCGATAGAATGTCGCCTGGAGCGGTAGTTTTAAAATAAATCAGAAAAATTTTATTAATTTGTAGAAGTAAACCTGATATTTTTAAAAATTTCAGCCTGCTATTTTTTTGTAATAAATGATTGGTCAAAACACGCCTGTTCTACCAAAAAAATCCAAATTAAAAGTATTCATCAAATAATAAAACTGCTGCGGGGCCCCGCGGGGTTAACAGAACTTTTTTGCAGCTTATCGATGTTAAAAATTTAAATTTTGTTAGCTAGCTACGTTGGCAAGCAAATTAATTCCTGATGATTTGAATGTTTGTGCAGGAAATGTGGTCACAGGTGGTCCAGAGAGAATTGTTGGTGGGGAAATCATCGAAGAACATTCATGGAGTTGGATGGCGATGGTTTTATTCAATGGCAGTCAAGGAACGGATACAATAAAACAGCACCAAAACATTTTTGAGAGTCAACTTTTGAATAAAACTATTAGGGGCTTGGGATTTCACCCATAAAATATCTTAGTTGACGCTTTCTGATACGAATTGTTAGTTAAATTCTTAATCTCAATTTTGAATTAAATGAGACTCATTATTACTCTCTAGAAATTAGAACAAAAGGGGTATACATTTTTGGTCGACTGTTTTTCTCTTATCTTTTGCTATAACAATGCGTAAGCGCAGAAAGTTAACAAATTGGAAAAGACATAAGTTATCTTTGATGTTACAAATTGCAATGCAAAAAAAAACAAAAATTGTATTTTACTAGTACGGCTTATTTCCGCCAACGCACTTTTCAAAGCAAAACATAGGCTTATGAAAAATGTCGCCTAAAAATATGTACTCCGAAAGGAATATTTTGTTTAGTAAATATTATTCTCTGTTGGCTCCAATTAAAGGTTGCGGTGCTTCTATTTTGAGTGATAGATGGCTGCTTACTGCTGCTCATTGCTGTGATGAACAAAATGTGAATAATCTAAGGTAGATTTGAACTTTTCACGACGGAATTTTTTTCGAAATCGCTGATTGGTCGATTTTTTTTCTCTTTATTATCATTAATAAAGGTACCTGAAAATTGGTATCAGCATGAGCGCCAAACGATTTGAAGAACTGTATATTTCTTTATGTGAATTTCTAAAAATTGTCAGTAAAAATTTTAAGAAAACGAAGGGCTATCGGAAAAATTTCCAATTCTATAGATTCATATTTTTTTTCTTACTTTATATCCCTTTATGACCTTTTGATTAATCTAAGAGATGTTGGCTGAAAAGAAGAGAAAGCGACCTCATGAGTGGCTAGAAGGGGTCTTAGGAGTGTTAGGATTGGCTCCCTCAACCCACATCTCTTAGCTTAATCAAAAGGTCATAAAGGGATATCCGGGCTTGTCTCAAATTTTGTCATTTGTGACGACATAAAATGAAACCCCTCAGGTACAACAATTTGTCATGAATCGAATTTTTCTCCCGACATTTGTTAAAAGCCCAAAAATTTCAGCCAAATATGAGCAACTTTAGGGGTCGTTTACGAATCCGAAAATGTTGAAATCCGTGCGACACCACTTGCAAGTCAACAAAATTGTGGCTTGATTGAAAAATCAGACCCAGATTGATTATATTCTACGAAAAAAAATAATGCCTGTTATTTTTTAAAGTGTTGTTATCGGTGCTCATCTTCGATCGGAACGAAGTTTTCAATACAGTCTCAAGCAGATAATTATGCACAACGATTTTGGAGGCATAAATACCATCGATCATGATTACTGTCTTTTGGAAACAATGGAAACCATGAATCTCGTAGACGCGGAGGCTACAATTATATGCTTACCAGGAAATGCTCAAAAATCTTGCTAGAAAATTCTATCTGATATGAAGAACTATACAGAATGTGTTTTAGCTTTTGGGGTTTTCCCCGGGGAGATTGTAACGCCCCTTAAATAAATTAACCAAGTTGCGCTCTGATTGGTTAGGCGTGAATCTCCTCGGGAAAAGCCCAAAAAAAGCTTAAAACACATTCGCGTATATAAACTTAAAACCTCGGCAAGCTCCATACAAATGATGTTGAGTGCGTGAAGATGATTGGCTGAGATTAACCGTTTTTTCGTTTGCATTTAAGTTCCAGCCTATTAGTCGACTTCATCATGCGCGCCAAATTTAGCCATGTTTTAATCGGGCTTTCCGACCGCATTCGGGGTGGAAATACATATTTCTGTTTTTAACAGAAAAATTAATTCATAGTCTGAAATTTTGGCATTTTTATCATGCTCAATATAATGATGTTAAACAAAAATTCAAAAAACTATACTCGATAAAAAGGTTAAAATCTAGCTAACAATCTCCTCAACAACTAAATTTAATACATTTTTGAATTTTTTCATCATTTTACGTAAATTAATCGCTATCATAATTATTTTTCATGATTTTTTGACTTTTTATAAAGATCAGGGTGCTCATGTTGCTGCTGATGGTCCGGATTGTTTTGTCGGTGGGTGGGGTACTTTGTCTTCCGGAGGTAGTTCACCAAATGTCCCTTATTCAGTTAATGTTGACATTCTTACAGATCAATATTGCCAAGCTAAGGGGTCCTCAAACAATTTAAGATTAAAATCACATTTTCAAATTCATAACTGATGATTACAATGAAATGGTAATTTTTTTTTGTTTTGTCTAAGATATTCAAAAATTTAACTTCAAAAAGATGCTGGGGTCACTAACTTACCTGATGTACATTTATTTACATGAAAATAAAAGAATCTTTCAAATTTTGTCGACCCCTTTCAAATATAATTCTAATTACGAAGATGTTGCCTTTGGCCCTGAATTTTGTGCTGGAGGAGTTGCGGGAATCGATGCCTGTCAAGGTGATTCTGGAACGGTTACATTTTTATACCGGTAATTTTGACATATAAAAATTTATTGACACTAGAGGCGCTAACTTTCAATTTTTCAAATATTTCATATCGCCTATACTAGGCTGGCACTTCCAGAAACCAAACCAGAGGCTTAGCAAGATAATAAAAATCGAAGAAGACCATTATAAATACTTTTTTAAGATTTTTTTCTGTAATATTTGATATTTTCAAATCACCGAAATTGACAAAATATTGGTAAAAAATACCGAGAATTTTTGTGCGACTACTGCGGGAATAATAAGTTTGAATCTGTAAGCTGATATGACAGCCTTATCTCACTAAAATAATTATTAATTATAACTGAATTAAAACCGGTTGACAGGAGGTCCATTGATTTGTATTGTCGACAATACTCCAGTTTTATATGGAGTTGTTTCATGGGGAATTGGATGTGGCGAAGAAGAATATCCTGGAATTTATGCAAAAGTATCTGACGCTATCAATTGGATTATATCAAATACAGGTGGCGGATCAGCTACAACTATCGGCGGTACAAGTGAAGTATACCATTTTTGTCGATTATTTTTTTATATTTCTTTATTTTTTTCTATGAAAATTGCGCAAGCGGTTTAATCTTATTGATCGAAAGGAAAACTTGTATACAGGGCCTCGTATCGTCAAAAAACCAACGCAATTTCACGATTGTAAGCTGAAATAATTACAGTGCCCATATCGCGGAATAACCCAATATCGCCGAATTGCGTATAAAATTTCTCGAATAAACTTTTCACTAATATTCCTTCAATTGCGTTTGGTGGACTTCTTGATTCTCAGCATTTTGTTAAATAAATTCATCAAAACCAATTTTAAACTCCTCCTACGATTGTAATTTTTATCAAACGTTTATCCATTTTTCATATTAAAAAGAAAAACTTTATTTCTGTTCCCATTTCGCCGAAAGTGCCCTCATCGCCAAGTTTTTTTAAAAGTATCTCCAAGGGATTCTCCCTGAATAATAGAAATATTGGTGTGTTGTCAGAAACATTTTTAGCAAAACATTTTTTTGAGACGATTAAAAAATATTCCAAAATAAAAAGTGAGAATAATTTCTACCTACACATTTTCTATAGTCAACGATAGGCTTTTTTTTAATCGACATAAAAATTATTGGTGAAATGGTTAACCTCATACAAGTACAACTATAGCTGCCACAACTACAACTGGTAGCGGTAGAGGTACAACTGGCACAACTACAACTGATCGCGTTACAGGATCAACTGGCTTAAGTACAACTGATCGCGGTTCAACTACTGATTTTGAATCAACGACCGAACTTTATACCGATTTTAACACTTCCATGTATTACGAATCAACGACTCAATATTATACCGAATTTAACACTTCCGTGTATTATGAATCAACTGAATGTAAGTTTCATTTGAAAATTCTGTCTTGATAGGAAATGAAACATATCCTTTTCCAACCTAGGTCAATTTTAAAAATGCTTTGGCGGTCCCGATATCAAGCACCCTTGCCTATAATCATACTCGAGACAATCACTAAGCCAACAAAGTTGGATTCGAACGCGCGCTATTGAGATAGTAAGCATTTTTAAGATGGACTTAGGTTGGGAAAAGGTTATAATCAGACTTATATACATAAATAATTATTATAGTCTATATTTTATAAATCATCGTATCAGTGAATTTATTTGAGCATAATTATGTCTTTATATAAAGCGCAGCTTTCAATTGTGCGAAAGTGCGCAATTGTCAGAAAAAATACCTATTGTCAAAAATTGTAAACTTGTTCGAAATCTTGGATAAACGAACATGTTATCGATGGATCATAAATGTCGTCTCGTTGTGCTTGAAGAAAACCTGTGCTTCTGCCTATTTATTCACCATATCATGAAAAACATTTCCATATTTTTGTTTTTCTTTAGTATTATCCACGTGCCAAGTGTACACAGCTGTACACAGTCGTCTGCTGTTTATCAAAAATAAGCCGTCAATCAGACAGAAGTATATAAAAAGATTTTTGGCCATGTTCTATATAAATGTATTATTAAGAAGGTTATAAGACAAGATGCAATCTGCAGCCTATATCTCTTTCCAACCTGTGCAGCTTATGGCATAATGCATAAGTCTGATTACATATTTGTTAGAATGTACTATAACAAATCTTTTCAATTAAGTTCAAAAATTATCGGAAAAAATCAGTTATAAAAATATTAATACATTGTTATGTGACTGATAAACATAGGTTTCTGAAGCACTTGCCTAAGATCAATCAACTACTACAAAAAGTTTATCAAAAAAATCAAAAATGTTACTCTTTCTTCAAATTATATTTATAATTTATTTTTCGCTTCTTTTTTTTCAAATTTTTAACAAGTCTCGAAATGTTCAATTCATGATTTATTATTCATTGAAAAAATGTGTGAAGTTTCAGGACAGATATCGATTATTTTAAATTGATTTGATCTTCATAAGTCCGGATATATCGGCATCTGATTGTCTCATCATGCAGTAAAGCCTGAGCTTTCTTTTTCTAAGATCTCAGCACTAGTGCACTTACTTTTGACTGAAGTTATATCAAATTTATATGCACTTTCGATAAGCATATCATTCATACCCTATTTTCAAAAAACATCAAACTGAGTCACATACATTTATGCTTTCACCTAATCGGTCAAAATTATAATTAAGGGTATCTCAGTCCCTAATTTGACAAATTCTCGATGAAATATTAACCAAACAGGGCTTCAAGGATATTGTTAAAATTAGGAAGTTTGTAAAACTAGCATTCATCTTGCGTAAAAAATATGTCAAATTTTTTTTGCATGCATACACGCCAAGACACATAAGCGAGACAAAACGGAAAATCTATCTCCTCTCAGGTTTTATTTTGTAATAAACCTTTATTTTAACATAACCTGTATAATAAGTATTTAAAACTTATAAGAAGCGTTTTAGTCGATAAGTACTATATTGTTTTTAGAATATGCGAAAAACCACCGTTTTTTGACTTTGTTCATCGAAAAATCTATTTTCTCCTAGGTCAAATTTCAAAATTCACTCAAATTTCTGCAAAAGTAAGCTCGAAACAAATAAAAACTTTTGAGCAGCCTTTTTTATTCAATTTCGACTCCAAGCTCACAATATGAATTTTTCAAGGTCACGTAGAAAAATTTCCGAAAAAAATGTGCTTCAATTTTTTCGAAAGTAGGCTCGAAAGAAAGCTGGGGTAACACTGAAGATAAACTTGGCCAACGTAACAAACGTTATTTATCAATTAAATTTTGAAAAAAATACTCTGAATACTTGAAAAATTGGGCTGTTTTGTGCTTTCAAAACATTGAGAATAAATATGGTGCATTTTTATGACATAATAACTGCAGAAAATGTAGGAACCGGGATACCCTTGAGGTCTTAGACTGATTTAAATTTTATCGTTTATGTATCAAATTTTTTATACAAATCTTCGAAATAAAGTTGAACTATTATCGATAAAAAATAAGACTTCCGGCCAGGAGACTCCCGGCCAAATGAAACTCCCGGCCAAATTTTAAAAATGTACTTTTGTTAACGTTTTCGATTTATTATCATTATCAAACTATTTTTATAAGATACAAAAAGTCACGCAGAAGTCTTCCCAAAAATTTTCGAACAAATTTCTAAAAAATTTCAGTTTAATTTATAGAGTAGGCATAATTAAGCGAAAATAAGACATGCCAATTTCAAAGAAGTTTGAAAAACGTTAGTTTAACTGGCTTGATTTAACTAGATCTTTGCATACTTATGGGAAACGCCTCAAATAACATCTTTCTCAATTTAATTATAATAATATTTTCATTTGGTCGTTTTTTATTGGCACAGTTATCGTTAACATATTGAAACTTTTGCAGGATAAAGGAAATTAAACAGCAAATTCGCAATCTGTTTTTTTATTTAAAGTCGTTTTGAACTTCTTGATTTGTTCATGAACTTTAGCTTTAAGATTTCCTGGCTTCTGATCGGCATTTAGATTATCAAAGAAATCGGCATAGACTTGTGCGGCGTTTCCAAGACATGTGCAACTATCAGCTTTTCTTTCTTCTCTTTGCTCAACTACGAATTTGAGATGATGGTATTTTTCCAGAAACTTTCTCGCTTTTCTGTCAAAAAACGAAAATTTTCTCTCCGCAAATGTCATGCGTTTTATGCCATAGTCACTTTGTAAAGTTAAGATACAATTCTCTGATGTTATGAGGTGGGAGTCCAGCAGAATTATAGCGCTTGTTTCTTCTGGGAGCGTATATTCTTCCACGCATGTTTTTCCGTCTCCGGTATAACCGGTTCTGCAAGTACAGCTGAAACCATTAAATAAATCAGCACATTCAGCATGTCGATCACAATCATCAATTTTTGTTTTACATTCGTTCATCTCTAAATTTTATGATAAGTTACTCCTTCAAACAAAAGATTCGCTCACTACCGGATAAAAATAGCGACCCGAAAATAATTTATGGTTAGGTTTCTTCCAGTAAGAACTAAAAATTAAGGATCCAATATGAAAATCATTAAAAGTTTAAACTTGTTTTGTTTGAGACATTTCAAAACCATAATAATTGCAGGAAATCAATGGCAAAATTGAAAAAAACATTTAGATGATTTTTTGCTAATTTTTTTTAGGCTATTATAAATTTAAGCAAAAATTGAAAACTCTACACACAACGGGTGCTATTTTTTTTGCGCCTAGGCGTGGGCAGAAATTTGAAAAGTTTTTTTTCATATCATCAAATGACTAATGCCGAATTTTCTCGATTGATTTTGCACAAAATATTCTTTTAAATATCTTATACGCAGCGTATAATACGCTGGAGATTTTGTCGCCACGATATTGTTTTAACATTTTATCAAAAGGACAAATTTACCTATAACTTCCATGGTTTTCCAAAATGCAATTTGAGCTTGTGAATAAGCTGGGGCCTTGATTTCGTCCATTTTAGTAAACACATTGTTTTCATCATTGGTGATGTGCATTTGTAATTTTGTTGAAGAATCAAACTGTTCCCAAGCTGATGTTGAAGGCACCCCTTAAATTCAAGTACAAATAAAAATAATTGACGAATCTTTTTGCGATTTGCAAGGGTTTTTCATTTAATATTTTGATCAGTAAATTAAAAAACAGCGTTAATTTTAACGAACAATAACATTTTTTTTTCATAAGTATTTGAGATTTTCTTTAAATTAAAATTTATATGGAGGAAAACCCAATTTTATGCATGCTCCGAAAGTTTGAAGTCGCTTCAATTATTTTGAAAATATGCACAATATATTTTCTAGAAGAAATTTTTGTGTGTTTTCTCAGGAAACTTGTGCTCTCAAAAACTCAAAGTTGACCAAATTTTTTGGCCCCAATTTAGTCAAAAAATGTTCACAAAAATCAATTTTTCGGCCAGAAAACTTGTCAATAAGAAAAATGAAAGATTAGAAAAATTCACGTGATAAATAAAGCCCTTTCATTCTAGGTCTTTTATCATCGTGAAACTTTCACGCTTTCTCTTAAACTTTACAAGCTAAATAATTTCAAATTATTTTTTTGGAATAAGATAAAAACCTATTTTGACGATAGATGCGAGCTGAGCGGACATAAAGTTAGTCATATCATGTTCCCACGGTTTCAACATTGATTTCAGAACGGGAGTTTGAAGAACACTGTACGTCAATTCTGCTGCATGAGATGTTCCACAGCATTCATTATATATAATTGAATATAAATCTGCATCAAAATCGTTAAACATTAAATAAACGTTATTTCCAGCGTCATTGTAAATTTCAGCTTCCGCAATCAAGCTATTTATAAACAAGTGATCACCGATCACATGCGAAGCGATGTTGAATTTTTGCGGAGGAGTCATATTTTCACGTTTTACGGTAAAATCAGATAATTCATTCATTTTTCCCAAATACTTGGCGATGAGGTCTTCGGATATGCTAAAAAATTAGATTTTAGAGCTTTGCTGGTTCCCACGTTTTGCCAGGTTTAAAATGAATACATCGTTTTTTATGTTAATCTTTGTGAAAAACATTTTTTTAAATGTTTTCTAGGAAACTATTTTTTTTTATTAAATGAAACCCAAATGACGCCAAAAAAGAAATCGGGTAAAAATCGAATTATTAAAAGTGAATTGATGGTTAACATCGAATTTTTTTTGTAAGTCTAAATTGGTTCCAAAAATCAAACTCGATTTATCTGGGGCTAATATTGAAAAAAATAAGTTATGAAAAACGGTCTCTCAGTCAATTTAATTTCAAATGCTAGCTAAGGACCGGTGAGTGATCGATTTAAAAAGTCAAACTTTTCATCGAATTTAAATTTATCATTCAATAATTAATATTTATTTAAGGCAAATCAACAATTGTAATGGATAATCTATTTGTGATCCATCGCATCATCCATAATAGACCAGGAAATAGATTATTATTTTGTCATGTGACAACAAATTTAGATTAAATTAAAAAAATAAAGCTACAGTTGATGAACTATCTCGAATTTTAGCTGATCAGCTAATAATTTTCGAAATTTTTTATTTTATAAAAACCTCAATGGTAAGCCCGCGATACCTTGTAGCCAATATACTTGAACAAAATCAAACGTTTCCGGTGAAAAAAAGTGGCTGTGGCAACTGGCTGCCGAAAAGACTTCCCTCCATGAATTGTATGATAAAATATTAATTTTTTGTCTGTTGGGAACTCCTCCGCTCTTCAATTTTTCAGAGCATCTCCTGCCAGAAAACGTCATCATGTGAAATTGGGCCGAACATAATATTTTCAGCAAAATCAATTTGATATTTTGCAAGCATTATTTCTTCCATGGATACATTGCAAGTTTGCGATATAAGCTTTCACGTGATCAAATTTTATCCAGGTTCAAAAGTGATAAAGGGATATGGAAATCCCTAATCAACGAACAATATGCGTTTAGATTGTTTTAAAAAAATTGAAATTTCCGTATTTGTGTCAAACCTTAATATCTACTGTAAAAACTCTAGAGAGCAGAAAATACCATTATGTTTTAAAAATTTACTAATTCATAGGTAAAATCAGAATGACGTGATTAATTAGAGTGCATGAAAAACCTTAACGGCAAATTTTGGAACTAATAATCAAAATATATATTTTATATTTGTAAAATTTTAATCACGTTCCGTCAGATCGCTGATGAGTTCCTGGGTATGTTCCTACTTCTTGTTCGCATCCATCCAGCTTTGCACAAAGTCGATCCCAGAAAAGATTTGCATTTCCAGATTGTTGGAAAACAGAATTACCTAAGAAACCAGCCATCGCAGTACCAGAAAACGAAATAGCAGTGTCGAAATATTTATCTGAATAACTCTTACTGAATTTGAACGCCATTTTCATTCAAAAAATAACTTAAAATTTCATTTTAGACAAATTAATCAGAATTAAATTGGGGTTTCATTTTAGGGGTTTTGCACTTTTTTCAATTTTTTTTCTTGATGGTAAACTTTTTGCCACTTCAAAATTTTTGAATAAAAACTTTTGAATACGAAATTTATCACTTTTAAGCGTTCTTCGTTCGATCTCATTTTTTTAGATCTATTATTTCTACTTTAAAAATCGCCTTTTTTAAAAACACTCAAAAACGCGCGTTTGCTATCAAAAGTGTCTAAATAAAGGTAGAATTTATTTACTGTTTTATTAATTAGTAACCTTAGGGGGTACTGGTCGCTAGTTTTATGAGGCATTTGGTCTTTGAAAATGATTCAAATTGATTCGGGATGATAACCAAGTGTACTACCGACCGAATTATTAAAAAATATTATCGACATTTTCGTGTTTTTTCGATTTTTTTCTAAGTAATTTTTCAAAATGAAGTTCAAAAATAATGTTTGCTTTAATTTAGTCACCAAAACTTGAAGATTTCAGCTTGACGTGAGCCAACTTTCTGATCAGTGTTTGTGTAACTTTTTTTTGATACTACCTTCGAAAAATCGAAGCACATTTTTTCTCTGAAATTTTTTCACGTGACCTTCAAAAATTTATATTTTGAGTTTGGGGTCGAAATTTGAAATAAACGCTTCCAGAGAAGTTTCTATTTGTTTTGTTCTAGTGTTTCCTGTTATTTCAGTGGATTCCAAAATAAAACCTAGGAGGAGATAGATTTTTGGTGAAAAAACTGCTAAAAATTGCAAAAAATCGGTAGTTTTCTGCAATTTCTAGAAAAACTTAAGTGAATTTCGAAAGAACGCTCCTAGAGGACCTAAGTTTATAAGTCATACGGGTTATGTTATAATTTGAGCTGCTTTCTAAATAAACCCTGGGAAGAGATAGATTTTCAAATTTGGTCAAGGAACACCGTGTACTGGTAACGTATCTCAGAGTGTATCGGGACAATAAGTCATTGAGCAATGGTTTTGACAAGATTAAGGGTAGATCTACAACATGGCTAATTTTAATTGTCCCATAGTTTCTCGATTAGGCTGATTTTTCATCCAGAAAAGTCAATTTCAGCGACCAGCCCTCCCTTAAAAAACAATCTTGACTATTGTTAAAAATTTATTTTATTTGTTTTTATACAATTTCTGCATTAAAATCGAAAATTTAAAATTTTGGAGAAAAAACAAAAAAACTCGACATTTTAGCACATCGAAGAAAAATTTTTCATGAGCTGAATGAAATAAATTTCAAACGGTGGTCGAGTCGGCTCAGCAATTTGGCAAGTTTCGGTGAAATAATTTTTTTAATTTTGGATTAAAGAGGGCTTTAATGGATTTCTCCAAAACCGTACTTTCGTTGGAAAATTTATGATTCATAGTAAACAAGAGCGAAAAAACAAAACGAGGACATATTCGAATAAAATAAAAAGTGGCATTCTCAATATTTTCAGCCGGGGAAAATTTTCAAAAAGTTTTGCCCAAAAATCACAAAACCAAGTCATATGATTTTTTAAAAAGCATATATAAAATATGTGGTGTATGCTAAAAGTTAAATTTGCAATTTTGTAAAGTGGTTTTCGTTAATTTGAACCAAAGAATGAAAAAAATGAACAAAAAATATTGCATTTTTATAATGTTCGGAACTTATTTCGAAAATTTCTCATAATTTGTTGAATTCAAAAAGTTTAATTTGAACTCAAATTTTTTTTAAAAAGCAATATTTCAAAAATTCTGTAGTCACAAAAGTTGCCCGGTTTTTGAAACAATACTTTGATGGTATATTGAGGGGAATATGTAACTCAGTAGAGTTTATCATCAAGAGCTCATATGATATGAGTCATTGATCCATAAAAATTCAAATTAAATTGAAACTTTAATTTTTATTCATGAACACTTTTTCTTGGGACGTTCAACCCAATAAGTCATGGTCCATGACCATACTTTGGTTTTGTTGGCGGGTGAAACATAAAGAAATATAGATAGTCTGGGTTTCGAACCCATATGAAAACCTCATGACTAGATACGTTATCATCAGGCTTGTCAGGGCCGTTCTTATCAAAAAATGAATCAGTAACTAAAAATAACGCTTTCGTAATAGATAAATCTCAGAAAAATTGATTCGGCTTTAGAAAGAATCAAGTAAGAGAATCGTGAAATGTTGAGTAAATTAAATTTTACTTTTTCGCGTTGTTTATAAATGCTGAGTAGTACTAAGTGAGTTCACGGGTCAATTGCCGTAAATTGATTATTTGGAATAAAATTCAAGCTTTCATGAAACTTACTTGATTCAGGGTGGAGAAGATGCATGCCGACGGACATAGCTCCTCCAGATTGTCCCATAAGAGATATTTTACTTTGATCAGCTCCTAATTCAGCAGCATAATCGTAAACGAATTTGATGGCCGCTTGTTGATCCATCAAACCATAATTTCCTCCGATTGTTTTATCACCAACAAAATCAAAAGTGTTCATGAACCCAAATAAATCAAGTCGATATTGAATCAAAACTGCCATGACCCCATCTTTCGCCAGCTGGAAAATAAATAAATAAAAAGTTGTCGATTAAAAAATAATATTCAACATTTTTGTCTTTATCACCTAGTTTCGAATTTATTTTTATTCATTACAACTAGGGCGTCACCGGTCGATTCGACTCAGAAAAAATGTCGAAACTGAGAATTTTCAGTACTCCTATCGTGTTCCTTGGTTAATTTGGAGCAAAAAACTTGCTTATGACTTTTTGAAATTTTAACTCCCTGGTGTCTAAAATGACCAAAGTAGATGCCGGTCACTAGATAACCGGCTGTAAAACCGGAAGTGGTCATTGAATTTTTTTTAGCACCATTTTTTTCGATGTAAAAGGTCTCTGTGCTAGTTCATGCCAATTTTCAGGAAAATTGAGGCCAAATTGAGCTCCGCGTAACAAATGGCGTGTGAAAATTTCGTAATTTTTACAACTGGTAATTTACAAGATAATAAAGTGAAAATAAGTTTTACAAAGTTCATCAAAATTTAAAATCTAGAATGTGCATTTGTCAGTAAACATCATAATTTTTGTTTTGGACTACACGGCAAGCTACAAAGTATAAGAAATAACGTACAAGCTTTGAATTAATGTGTACGCGGTGTACAGTACGCCTTCAGATCTTTTTGATCGTTTATTTTAGACCAATTTTCCCGAATGTGATAAGCTCTACATTTTTTTTAAAGATTGTTTGTTCTTAACGTTTCAGGTTTATTCCACTGCCAAAAGTGAGAAACAAAATTCGTTTAATAATACATTGAAAATATTTCTTTTTGTTTTAATGGTAATTAAGCAAAAATAATTTCGTAAAAAAAGATTTTCACCGTTCTAACGAATTGGGCTTCAGGTGCGCACAATTAAAAATACAGTACTGAAAATCTTTCGAAATTTTGAACTAAAATCAGAGTTGAAGTCAAAAATTAAATAAAAATTTTCCTTAATCAAGGTGGACAATGATTACTGATAAGATTTTCAGTTTTTACGTGTGTTCAAGGAGTGTTGGACCATAAATGAGACCAGAAAAAACTTTTTCAAATTTTATTTTAATGTGGCGTCTTGTATGATATATGCGTGACTTACGTTGGCACCATTATAAAATGAGGAATCACCAAAAACAAATCCTCCACCATGAATGAAAATAACGATCGGTGGATTTTCTACATCAGTTGGTTTGTAGATATCCATAGACAAACAATCTTCTGAAAACATTCCCATCCCAATCATAGCAACAAGCAATTGCGGAGTATCTTCTGCGGAAACACCCCTAAAGTTTTTATGGTTACTAAATATCTTCAAAATATTTTAAGTTGGCATTTTTAAATCAGATTGGATCAGATCAGATAAACGTTTTTTTATCCAATCCAACTGATTGATAAAATATGCCTTTTTTGCATAGACATATTGTGTTTTTGAGTTATTTTTTTCTCAAAAAAAACCAAGGTTGTCGAAAATACCGATAACAGCCTGATCTCAAATAAAATGCATAATAAAATTTCAACGCCTAAAAATTAAACCGGTTAGTTAATCCGTTATATTTCGAAAAAAAGTCTTATTATTCTGGTACTTTCTAATTCATGTATACGTAAAATTGTATTTTTGACCGATCTCCACTCAATTCATCTCAAAAATGTACACAACTCTTGAACAAAAGATATTTTAAAAATTAAGTCAATTTACTATCATATGAATTTAACCATGTTAGCTAATACTAACTTCGGAAAACGATTACTTTAAGGGCGCAGTAGGGTGTTACAGGTTTCGAGTACCAGCCCAGAACGCAGGCATTATTTCTTTAACATGAATCGTAAAGAAGGTTATAAACGTTTTCGCGTTCACCACCCAAAACACGCAAATATTAATATCTTACAGTATTCCAGTTCCAAGGCATCCTGGTGGTCGAGTGTCCGCTGAAAATGTTTCTCCAGAATTCACGCTGGCAACTGGTGCTTTGAATCTGTCAGCAGTTGCATATTTTATCCCTAAACATTATTTTATTTCCAATGAAAACTTTCCTAGACTAGGTAACTTTTCTAAAATTAAGAGACCAGTATGAAAGATTAAATATTTTTGATGAATAAGTACATATATTCAATTATTGTTATTAAATCACGACAAAAATATGTTATTTCAAAACGGGCCACTGCTTTCAATCTATATTGCCAATTCATATTGCAAATATCATAAATTATGATTCATAATGGTTAAAAACTGACTTTCGAGGAGCATTTGAGTAAGTAAATATAATCGCATTTGATAACCTGTTTGTCTGTTTTACACATATGGTGCTGTTTAGTAGTTGATTCATATATTGCCTCGGAAAAACTTACCTCTGTAAACTTCGATGTTCTCTCCTTCATATTCAACAGTTTTTCCAGTGTAAAAAGCATTATTAACTTCCAACGTACTTTCCTGGAAAGGAAGGACAAGTAATCTATAAAAGCATTTGTGAAAGTATAGTCAGTGCAAAAAGCAGACGATATGAGCGATGCTAAAATTTCATGTGAAAAGGTTCGCACTGATGCCTATCTTATCGGTAAATGTACCTTTATGTGCTTGGTCGGTGGCGGCCGAATGTAATGAAAAATATGCTGACAAACAGATAGTATTTGAATACTCACATACAAACATGGTAGTTAAGTGTAGGTGTAAAAGTCCTATTAACCCAGGGATACGAACATTTTCATCTTTCTTTTGCAAGACTAATTCAGAAGTAAATATTTTCAAAAATTTGTGACGATTATATTAGGGATTTATAACGACGATACTATAAGGGGGAATATTATATTCCGAATTTGAATCAAAAAGTGTTTTTCGGAAGTAAAATTTAAGGGGGTGGTGTTAGTGATTTTTGGGAATTTGGAGCTTCGTACGAGCTGGACCGATCTATCTTAATTCGAGATTCCATTTGACAGTTACGTACCACTTCGACCACCAATCTTTCCGGTTAAACAAGCGTCCCTCAGCTTTTTCAACGAAACAGGATCCTAGGGCTTACATCGAAATTTTGATATTTCGTGATCTGGTGAAATGTTTGAATTTAACTTCCAGGAGCTATTTTTTCAATTATCGCCTCAGGGGCAGCAATCGCGGTCGAAGGTGACGGAAAATGCATTTTAACACGTTGTCTAAAGGCTTTTTCTGTAGAAAAGCTAGAAATGCTATTTGTGAAATAAAAGCCCCATGTATCCCGAGAGTGTCCCAAAGCTGTTTTTTAAATTTTGATCTTATAGCGTTCAATCGTTGAAAAGTGCACAAATCGAACAATTCTTGAACATAAAAGTTGAAAATAGAAAATCTCAATGCCACCAAAAGATTCCTTGTATACAATCTGGAAACGATATATATGGTCTCATTTTACCCAAACAAAGTGCCAGAGACAAAACGAACATATTTATAGAAAAACCTATTGTTCTTTAGAATCCGCTGTGTTGAAAACGAGACCATAGTTGCTAATATCTTACCAGCAAATCATATACAAGGAATCTTTTGTGGCACATAGATTTTACATCAATTCTCATTTTTATGTGACAATAAGATCGAATTAAAAACAGCTCCTGGACATCTTCGGGATACATGAGGCTCTTACATTTCAAAAATGGCATTTCTAGCTTTTTTACAAAAACTCCTTTAGACAATGTCTCAAAAATGCCATTTTTTCGTCACCTGTTGACCCGATTTCTGGCCCCTGGGGCAAATCGAAAAAAATAACTCCTGAAAGTCAAAATTCAAACATTTCACCAGACTTCCACGGAAATATCAAAAATTTCCGATGTAAAGCCCTAGGATCCTTGTCTCGTTGAAAAAACTGCGGGGAACGCTTGTTTAACCGCGTTAACCAGATGTTGTCGAAGTGGTACGTGATTGTCAAATGGAATCTCGAGATTAAGGATAGATCTTTCAGTTGTATCCTCAGAAATGTCTCATCTTAATCGGTCAACGCCGTATGAAGCCTCTCAAATTCCAAAATCACTAACACACCCGCTTCAAGGGTGGTGGTTGTACTTTGTCATATTCAAGGTGATCATGCGCAAATTGAAATATTCTCAGTAGTTCTGAACATACAATATTGTAGAATCCCACCCCAAATCTAAAAATCAAGACTGACAAATTTTGTTTCGGCCTTACACTTCTTGAACCATGTCTGTAACACGCACACTTTCTATATTTCAAAACCGATCTCGTCCCTGGTTTTTTGGATCAAAGTTTTATATTCACCACAGATAGAAACTCAGTAAACTTAAAGATTCCAGGTTTTTGATTTTCTCAATTTGTCACACATTTTCCAGAATGCCTGAAAACCGCAGATTTTGACCATTTTCGTTCTTGTAAACCTATCTCCTCCCTGGTTTTTAATTTTTTTGCATTTTGAATTTTTGTAAAAGTAAGATGATGAAAATTCAAACAAATTGTCGTTTGAATTTTGTCCACTGCGTAAAACTCTAGAATTTGTCTTTTGAGTAATAGAAGTAATTTTTTTTTGTCGGATGAAATCGAAGTCGCTCAAGTTAAAGCTATTTTTTCACTGTCTTCATAACTGTCAATTATATAACTAAGTTTTATCAAAATTAAAAGTTAATCGCTTTGTAGATAAAAATACTTAAAATTTGAAAAACCCAAAATTTCGAATTTTTTTTCTGTTTTTTTTCGGGTTAATTTGCTTTTTGAATGAATTACAATCAATTGGTTCATTTTATGACATAATAACTGCAGAAAAGTAAGTAAACTACCATCCCCTCCAAGCGAAAATCGCCTTTCCAATCAATTTGTTATAAATTTGAACGTTGTATCCGAAAAAAAATTTTAGGTAAATATTTTAGATTCATTGTAAATTTAAAATGTATTATAGGAGAAGTTTCTGCAGATCATTTTTGGCTGATTATAGTGGCTTTAGCTTTCAAAAGGCTTTATGCCTCGGAGGGTTAAAAAAACGGTTTAAAAGTGGGGAAAGTAACCTTTTAGTCCTGGGTTCTCACGGAAGTTAAAAATATCGGTATCAACAAATGAAATAAGCTGAGCTCCGATCAAGCGTAGGTATTCTCCAGGGGACTTTTCATAGTATATACATATGTGTTTTTCTTTACTGCGAATGAAAATTGTCATTTGGGGTAATTACGGCCAATAAAAATGGGAACTAAGTGGATATATATTTCAAACCTGACATCGCTATAGCTATGGCTTTCAGAATAAATCCACCTAGTTTTTTTTTTTTTTTTTTTTTTTTTAACATTTTTATTGACCCGTAATTACCTAATAACAAATTGTTTATTTCCGCAAGTAGAAAAGCACAACGGTATCCTTTTCGGAACGGAACCCATCTCAACAAACGCTCACTATCTCTAATAGCGCGTGTTCGAATCGCACTAATTTGTCTTAAGTGATTGTGCTTAGTGATGCTGAGTGTGAAACATCGATAAAAATTTAGCGGTTCTTTATCAAGACCCTTGCCTTAGGGTCTTGATAATGGACGCTAAATCAAATTGGTGATGTAATCACTTCAAGGCAATCATAGACAATCACTTAGACATCAATCTGTGGGATTCGAACACGCGCTGTAGAGAAAGTGAAGCGTTTTTGAGATGGAAAGTTCCGTTCCGAAAGGGTATAGTACCGTTTCGTTTTCACTCAGGATATAATTCCCACTATGGCGCACCTGCGTTCACTTATGACCCCAGGTTCATAAAACAGTTTCCCAGAAAACTCGATAATTGCGCATCTTTGATGGTACATGTGAATCAGTTGAAATTCACTTCCGGTACCGGAAGCTATACTTATCGGTTACAGTTTGATCAGCCAGTACATCATGATAACGTTTGCAAGAAATAAACACTGAAAAATCTTTCGCTGTCGATTCAGCTTATTTCATTTGTTGATACCGCTATTTAACATCCCGTGAACCCGAAGAAAAATGTCACTTTTGCACCGTTCAACCGTTTTTTTAGAAGAACATCTTCAAAACCAAGAAATTCTGGGTCTTTTAAATGACCAGAAACATTTTTCTACTGATATCTTTGTAACATCGATACAATTTGGAGTTTTGAAGTTTATTATTTCAAATCGTCTTATTGCCACAGTGAATGCATTTTGAGTATTAGGTGTCAACCAATGAAAGCCTTATTTAAATATAATTTCTGAAAATAGTCTTGCACAAAAAGATATAATGTTTCGCAATCCTTGTTGATATGGACTTAGTCACCTACAGTATTGTGTTTTTTTTCGCGGGAACAAAAAACGTGAAACAATTCGGGAGATTCTTGCCTAAAATATAGACAATTCTCCGTACTTAATACTCTGTTCACCCTCAAAAAACACATACTGTATACTAACTACCATGTTGTAATGTGCCAGATTGTCAGCGTGATGGTTTATTATGAAGACGGTTTTCTCGAGTCCACTCATTCTCCACGGTTTTTGTGTTCACTTTTTTGAAGCAGGATATGAGGTATATATCGGATGTATGTCGGAACATTTATGATGACGTAAATTAACAACTAGCTTAACGCCCTTGAATTTTATAAATCAGAGCAAGAGCTCTGATTTATTAACTTCCAAGGGCTGGTCCATGCTATTATGCAGTAAATGCATTTGCCATTACGTTAAAATCTAAGCAAAACGGTTAATTCAGTAAAATCATGGCGTTTTTTATCTTTCCACATTTTCAATATATTAGTGCTCTGCATTTTTAGAAAAATTTATAAGCAAGCAAAAGACAATATTCGGAGAAAGGTACTTATAATATCGTTCTTACTTGTCATTAAGCAC
>SCLH01000761.1:33734-57227 GCA_004367855.1 Oikopleura vanhoeffeni | reverse complement strand
GGTGTCAAAATAAATCATGCCAAAAAAATTTTCTTGAAAAGTTATTTCAAATAAGTACGATTTAAGGCCCCTATGATATTCCAGTGTCGATATTCAAAAAAGTGCTATTTACGACACCGGGTGGTGTCCGGTGTCAAAACACAAATAGCCAAAAATTTTTTTTTTCGAAGGTCACCCTTTTAAGTATAAAATCATGTTGNAAATAATGCATTTCCGGTCTGATGAGAAATATCTAGAACTCACCAAAATTCTTGAAATTAAAAATAAGGGGAACTATCGGGGGTCTGTTCCGATAATCCGCCGGCCAACATGACACTTCCCCAAAATATTTTTGGTCTCTGTGTTCTGAAACACGCTCGTGCAGGTGGGGGTTAAATGCGTTCACCTGAAAAATGAGTATTTTTTTATTGACAATTTAGGGAACATCCACACTAGTAGCTACTCACTCCGGTCTGTTTTAAGATACCTCGTAAGATAGTTCGTAACGGGTAACGATATTTCTGAAATAGTTTCTGAAGCTACGTGGCACTGAAGAGCCGGTTCTGTAGATTTCCGATTTTTTACCGAATATTTTCGATGTTTTTTGACGAAAAACCCATACTTTTACTAATTAAAAGTTATATCATGATTCAAAATTACCAAAATATCGTATGTTCCAGTTCCAAACTCCAGTATTTTATCAAGATATATCGCACATATTAGCCACTTTTTAGCCAAAATTTTTCTATAATTTTGCTTTTGAAAACGACTTATCCGATTAAGTTCTTAGAGAGCTCAAACTGAGCACAAATTTAGTGAATAATAAAATAAATTATTTTTTTCTGAGATTACTGAAATTGTTTAAATATCAGTTTTTGTTAAAAAATTGGAAACAATGGTCTGATTCGGACCATTTTTTTTAATTTATTATTCTTGTAATTAATTGTGCTCAGTTTGAGCTATCTAAGAACTCAATTGGATGAGTCGTTTTCAAACGCCTAATTATATAAAACTGTTGGCTAAAAAGTGGCTGATATGTGCGAGAAGACCCCGTAATCGATATAAGGTATCTTAGATACCGTATCTACAAAATAGACCTCTGTTATTTTTTTAAATTTAAGTTTTTAAGGTTACTGCTGGCCAGTACTTCTGAAATTTATGGAGACCCTGAAGAACACCCTCAAAAAGAAGAGTATTGGGGACATGTTAACCCTATTGGACCTCGAGCTTGTTACGACGAAGGTAAACGAGTTGCAGAAACTATGTGCTATGCATACCAAAAACAAGAAGGCGTTGATGTGAGAGTGGCGAGAATTTTCAATACTTATGGGTAAGATATCATTTTTAATGGAGGTGAAATATTTCCCATCGATTTAAAAAAAAATTATGCGAAAGCTACTTTCAACTTTTTTTATTTTTCAATCTTTTTCTTTGTTTTGCATGAGAATAAAAATCAGGCAAAAGTTTTGTCACAAAACACTCTTTTTTGATTTTTTTGTAGGACTATATTAAATAGAATATAGATATTATATCGAAAATTATCCCTATTGAGTCTTTCTCAGCACGCGTCATAACTTTGAGAAAGTGACCAATCGAATCGCGGGATTCTTGAATTAAGTCGACAATCGAGTATTGTGATTGGACAACTGGCCTCAAATTCTGACGCTGCTGAGAAAAACTCAATAGGGATAATTTTCGATATAGTCTATATTCATAGTCACTATAATCGCAAAAAATCATTAAAAAGTTAAAATTTCGAAATGTTGAGTAAGCTTTTTTCTGAATGGTCGAACTTTTTTGCTGCGTTTTTCAGGTGGCGGTATCTTTAGCATAGAAAATTTTCAAGTCAGAAAAGTGGTTTTATGCAGTTTAAAATTACAAAACAAATCCATACTAAACATATTCACTGTTTTCATGCAATTTTAAAATCACAAAAGAAATCCATGATAAACAGACCTTCGCAGTTTTAATGCAACTTTAAAATTAAAGAAAAAAATCCATGCTTGACATACCATCACGTTGTTTAAACATGATAATGGAATTTTGAAATTAAAAAAAACATGCTTAATATACTTTCGCCGTTTTTTAATGTTATTTTAGGACCTTAAAAAATTCCATGCTTAACACACCTTCAATGCTGTTAATGCAATTTTAGAATCAAAAAAATCGATGCTAAATATACCTTCGTTTTTTATATGCAATTTGAAAATTAAAACCCATGGAGACCTTCACCTTTGTTTCTGTTTTTTGGAATTAAACAAAAGCCATGCTAAATATTATATTTAAAATACATGTATACCTTCGCCCTATATTAAAAATGATATATCAAATTAAGCCCTCGTATGCATATGGAAGATGGTCGAGTTGTATCAAATTTTATCCTACAAGCGCTTCAAAACAAAGATATCACTATTTATGGGGATGGAGAGCAAACGAGAAGTTTTCAGTATGTAGATGACTTAGTCGATGGGCTAATCGGACTAATGAATTGCGAAGTTTCCTCACCAGTAAATATCGGAAATCCTGATGAACATACAATCGTAGAATTTGCCACGATAATCAAAAAAATGGTGAATAGTGACTCCAAAATTGTGCATTTACCCGCAAACGAGGACGACCCGCATAGGAGGAAGCCTGATATTACCAAGGCATTCAATTCTTTTGGATGGATTCCTAAAATGCCGTTAGATAAAGGTGACACATTTAGGAAGAGCATAATATGCTCAGCATATAAATTTGATGATCTCCATTTATTTTTGTGAAAAAAGTTTAACCCTTGTGAGCATATAAAAAAAATCCGTCAAGGCACCAGAGCCACAATTGTGGCTCTACTTTGAATATTGTTTACAGAAAGCTTAAGGCAGTTGGAATTTCAATTTTTTCTGCATAAGGAAGTTATAAGGTGATATTTTTGCATCCGACATTTTATATTCTAGAATTTTAATTTTTAGTTCTAGAAAATATAGTGAGAAAAGCAAGNTTTTGAGCGAAAAAACTTTCACCTATCCGCCGGACCCTGCTGTATAGATGATTTTTCTCAAAATAGGACGAAGGTCGCTCTTTCAGGCCCACCCGATGTAAAACCTTGTAAAATTAATCTGGACAATCTTTTTAGCCTCCTAGTTTGATCAAGTGACCTGAAATCAGCCAAGGATTACGAAAAACGTTTGTCGCTATAAATTTGAGATTTTGAACATGAACAGGCGAAAACAAGAGTTTTAGAGCATAAAATTCCAGTGTTTTTTCTGGATCAGATTATTAAGGTCGAATTCTTCAAAATGATAAATAAATTATTTTTTTGCATAGCTCAATCAAAATAAAAATTTGCTAAACATTTTGTAAATGTACTTAAATCTGTATTTTTCATGATGTCATTGCATTTTCAAAATGATAGGGTCGCACAAATATTTATTTATTCATTTTTGAAGAATTTGATCATCAATAATCTGATCCAGCAAAAATTGGAATATTATGCTCATAGAGATCTTTGTTTGTACGCCTGGTCTTATGTTCAAAATCTCAAATTTATACATTTCACTTTTTATACATTTCACTATCGACCCATTAAATGGTTGGACGGTCCAACTTGAACCTACTCTTATTTTAACCTATTTTTTCGAAAGCCGACATGCCCTGTATGTAATTCTAAGACTTCCAGAAAAAAATATTCAGAAAAACCCTAGAGGAAGTTTTTATACGGTAGGAATTAAGTGAAGGATGGAATGAAGAGACAGGTGTTGTTTTCTTCTACGAAAAATAAACCCCTCGCTTTGATTGGCTGAAAAATAGGCGGGACTGAAACCGATATTCCCTTCACAAAATTACTACTGTAGTCAAAAAGTGTCACTAAAGTTTAGTTTATAAAATTTGAATTATCGAAAAATTCCTGTAATTTAATTTATGTTGAAATGATGCATGATTTTAGTCATGTCCTTCATGGTCTAGGGGTTAGGATTCCGCATTTTCACTGCGGCGGCCCGGGTTCGATTCCCGGTGAGGGATAGTTCATTTTTTCCATTGAAGCACTGAGAGGCAATGAAAAAAATGTGGTTTTTATTTGACGCGTTTAGACTATTAGCAAAGATTTTTTATGGCACATGTTTTCTCTCAAATTGGGATACTTTTCCCTGCCTACGCATTTTTATAGCCAAAGAGAGAAAAGTCACAATAACTTATTGTCAATAAGTCATCTTGGTTCCCTCACCAGGATTCCTTAGTCCAAAAAATAAGTTTCCTTTAAAAATGAGCAAATTTTTTAAGCTCGGGAATTGTAATTGATATCATATTTTTGTGTGACTAAACTTTAGTCACTAAAGAGATAGCTTTTACGGCCTCTTGTTTAGTTAGTTTATTGCTTTTTATTTTTGGTACTTCTTTTTCCCGATATAAAGTCATTTTAACATCCCCTTAGGTTTCAAAGTTAAGGTAGGGATCGGATTACATCCCCAAATTCCAATTTTTTACCCCCTTTTTAGTTTGTAATTCTCCCCAATATTTAATGTTTACCCTAATAAAAAATTAAGTTTTCAGATATTACCTAGAATATCGAGATGCAGAAAGAGTACAGGCTGTATGAATTTTGCTCCTCTTTTTCCAATTTGGACAAATCTGAATTCCACCGTTTTGATTGGTTAAATCTGGAAGAGACGTAGGTATTTGCCAAAGTTGATCGTTCTGACCGGCGGATAGCAAGTTAGCCAAATTGGAAAAAGAGGAGCAAAAATCATACAGCCTGTATTCTTTCTTGACGGGCATCATAATCACTATACCGTATATTTGGATCCTTAGGCCTCTAGTTTCGCGTTTGAACTTATTTTCGAGGCTCTTATTGGTCAACGTCGTGATATCCGCTGCACCCATTCGTATTACCGAAACTAGAGATCCCAATCTTTGATATGGAAGAAGAAGTTCTCTATTAGAGATTCTCTAAGCTCGCCCTTTCGAGTTTAGCCCTGTACAGGCGTTTTCCACATAACATATCGTCAGATGGTTATAATAATTACCATAATGAGATTATGTGCTTTTGTCATTTAATATGTTTGAAAAAGTACGCCCTCAGTAATTTTACTTGCTTTATAATCACATAATTTCATTGCGATGCGGAACAAGAGACAGTCTTCAGCGAGTCGTTATAAACGTTAACTGTAAAATGATCAAAATATATGGCCAAAAAATTATTTGAAATAAATTATTATGGTTTTAGGACTGGCGAAAACGATTGAATATTTCAAAGCCGAGCTAGCTCAAGAAGATAATAACACGCCCAATATTTTTCTGCCTGAAAAATTTGTTAAAAAATAAATTTTAACTTGTATTTAATTTCCCAGAAAAAATTAACTTTAAAAAAAATCATATTTACTTGATTTCATCTGATCGTACGGATTTTTCTTTAAATCTGAAGCCTTTGTCAAATTTTAATTATTGCTATTTGCAACTCCTTACAATTTGCTAAGGTTCACATTCGCTTCAGCTACTGGAAACACATTAGAAATGGCCGAATACTCATCAATCTTTAATTTTTGCTGGAAATAAATCGATCAAAATGAAATTTACAGCTCGAAACCGATATTTTGCTCTCTGCGAAATTTTCACGCTTTGGCGAAAATAGGCGGGGGTACATTTCGCTTTTCAAATTTTTGTAGTGAATTTTAACCATGCATAAATAACGCAAAAAACAAAATCCAAGACAATTTTGGTAAATTTTTTTTTCGCGTTTTCATGCAATCTTAAAATTAACAAAAAAATTTTGCAAGCTAAAAAATCCGGCCGCCACAAAACGCGCATGAAAAGTTGCATTTATGTGTTATCTTCCTTTGAAAGTATAATTCTTCATATTTTATTCGAAAAATCGATTACTGTAGCTTTTGTCTATAAGGCCGTTTGCTGGAACGTACCGAATTGCCGTTTTGGCCTTATTTTTTCAAAATTGCGTAGGTTTTGGCTTTAACGACAAAGGTAACAGTAGTTTAATCCGGGCATTTTTTTTCAAAAATCACGCTGAGAAATGAATTGATTATTTCAGTCTAAAATTGTATCCTAATTATAAACTTTTACGGAGTTTAATTGTCCTTTTCCTGTTCATCTCTTGCTCAAACGTTTTAAGTGTCAGGCCGTTTGGGCAAGTGGTGTAATCATTATTGACATGGTGCATTGAAATGCTCACAAAAACTCAAAATCCTTTTTATCTTCTTTTACAAAGTTTGTCGTCAAGTTCAAACCAAGATCTCAAATTTTGTCTCTAGACCTAGGCCCCACAAATTTTATAATACGATATCTTTGCATCGTTTTTTTTTATTTTTAAGTGGCATAAAAGACGCAAAAAAATTCTACCGATAATTTGTCCAGTAGAGAACGTTTAATATGATGCGACCGGGCTTCAACTTTTAGTAATTTTTTTTCAAATAAATTATACGTTTTTTTTGCATTTTTTAGTATAAAATGAATATTTTTATACTAAAAAACGCTAAAATTTTTATAATTTATATGAAGACAAATGACAAAAAGTTCGATCACGTTTGCGTCCTCTCAAAAGCTCTATTATGTACTTATTATTTTGCGCTTTTAAAATAAAAAAAAGAGATGCGAACTCCACTCAGATTTTATGCCTTCAACTTTTTCATGTCGAATTAAGAGCTCCTCAACTAAATATTTTTGTCAGTGAATCGCGGGATTTGAATCCAAACTTGGGATCCCGATTCTAAATCAGAAGAAGTGTGGACCTTTTAATTCCCGAGAAAACTGATACACAACAATTATTCTATATTTATTGCTACTTTTACTAACACCCTTAGGTCATATTTCTTGTCAGAGTTCAACTGAAATGACTTTAAAGTATTCTTCCTTATACCAATTATTTTGGGAGTATACATGTTTGGTTACTTTATTAATCCTATAGTTTGCAATAAAAAATGCGAAGGCGCGAAAATTTTAAAAATTACGAAAAAAAAATTGCCTTAGAAAATTTTATTTCGCAAATATACAAATTTTGAATTAATTTTCATAACATAAAAAACCGGTTCCAAAGATTTTAGTTTATACTGCTGATTTCCGCCTACGGACTTTTCATAACAAAATAAAGGTATTTTAAAAATACGTCGATCGAAAATGGAGTACTCCATAATTTTGTAGTAATCAGAAATTGATCTGATTATAATAAAAATAAATTTTCATAATTCTCCGCGTTTGTTTTACTTAAATTTATTAGCAAATCGTTTATGAATATTCCAAAGACTTAGGTAGTTCTTTTTATATGGCAGCCACCCTTCTCATGACGATGACGGGAAAACCGTAAATGCAATCGAGATACGGTTTTTTGCATTCAACTGCCAACTAAAAAAGCTTGGGAAATTATTTTAATAACTTAAGTTGATTTGACATCCGGATATAAACTGGAATTTATTTTTTTGGTAGGTTCGAATCTCGATGGGCCCAATTTTTTTTTTCTTAAAACAGCCGATAAGGTAAATTTTTATATTCGTTCATTCTTATATCACGATTGTCTACACATTTTACTGCTTGAACTATATTTTTGACGATTCCTGGAAGAAAATAAACGAGTTTCAATTTTTTTTTTCTCTAATTCATAAGTATAAAAGTAAGTAAACACAATTCAGTTGGAAACTACGTATATAATTGATACTCCGTACGGTGAAACGCGGTAGTTTGATGAATAAGACTAAATTTCCCATTGAGCTTTTTTAGTTGGCACGTTGAATGCAAAAAAAACGTTTTTCGATATCGCCTTGGTTTTCCCCCATAAACGTCATGAGAAGGTATGGGCCCACCTAAAAAGAAATTACCCTTGGTTTTTTTCACAGATTTTATTTCATTATTTTTCTGGAAAATATGAGATTACAAGCAGATTGGTAGTCATTTTACTCTCACAGATCACACCATACTGTAGATGAGGAAGGCAATTTTTTAAACGGTGACAAACTGGTATTATATCTGGTCATGGTTTGGAGAAAAATGACTCATAATACACTAACTAACAAATTTATGAAACCCATAAACATTTATGGAAAGCATTTTTTTCGCGAAGTGGGTCTTCATAAATGGTTGGTAACTGTTTTTTAAAGGAACCACCCGCGATAGCATCATTACTCGAAACCCAGAACAAGATATCATCAAACGGTTTTTTGTATCGTGTACCTGACCGAAATTCATAACGACAAGAATTTTTTCGTTTTTTCCCACCAAACCGGTTTACGCGGGAATTGTCGTTCTCAACCGGTAAAATCGGTTTTCAGAAAACCGTACGATAGATTCTTATAAAAACTTGGGTCTATGGTCAGTTTTTCATCAAAAATTTTTGGTAATATTTATTTTGACATTTTACACCTCAATTGGTCAATCAAATTACACTATTTTGTATTTTGATTACTGCTGAATATATCTAGATGGTAAAATAATTATATTGGTTATTTTTGAAGAGAAATTTTTTGGCAATATTTATTTTGACATTTGACACCTCAATTGGTGTCAAATTACACTATTTTGTATTTTGATCACTGCTGAATATATATATCTGAAGATATCTTTTACATCAGTAGNTTCATAATACACTAACTAACAAATTTATGAAACCCATAAACATTTATGGAAAGCATTTTTTTCGCGAAGTGGGTCCCATAAATGGTTAGGTAACTGTTTTTTAAGGAACCACCCGCGATAGCATCATTACTCGAAACCCAGACAAGATATCATCAAACGGTTTTTTGTATGTGTACCTGACCGAAATTCATACGACAAGAATTTTTTCGTTTTTCCACCAAACCGCGTTTACCGGAATTGTCGTTCTCAACGGTAAATCGGTTTCAGAAAACCGTACGATAGATTCTTATAAAAACTTGAGTCTATGGTCAGTTTTTCATCAAAATTTTGGTAATATTTATTTTGACATTTTAACCTCAATTGGTCAATCAAATTACACTATTTTGTATTTGATTACTGCTGAATATATCTAGATGGTTTAAAATTAATTATATTGGTTATTTTGAAGAGAATTTTTGGCAATATTTATTTTGACATTTGACACCTCAATTGGTGTCAATTACAACTATTTGTATTTGATCACTGCTGAATTATATTAATGAAGATATATTTTACATCATGATGTATCAGTAGGCGCATCAGTAGATGCATCAGTAGGCGTAAGTGACCAATTAAATAGCGGGATTTTGAATTAAGTCGACAATCGAGTATTCTGATTGGAAACTGGCTATAGTTAGCCTACTGGTGTAAAAGGCGCAAGCGCAGTAGGGATCATTTTCGATATGTCCATCTAAATATATTCGGCAGTAACTAAAAAAGTAAATCATTGTAATTGGACACCAATGGAAGTGTCAAATTTCTAAATAAATATTGCCAAAAAATTTCTCTTCAAAAATTACCCATATAACTAATATGATATAAGTATTTTACCATCTAGATATATTCAGCAGTATTAAAATACAAAATAGTGTAATTTGACACCAATTGAGGTGTCAAATGTCAAAATAAATATTACCAAAAAAATTTTGATAAAAAACGGACCATAGACGCGAGTTTTTATAAGAATCTACCGTACGGTTTTCTGAAAACCGATTTTACCGATTGAGAAATACGATTACCGGTAAACCGGTTTGGTAGGAAAAAAGAAAAAATTCTTGACGTATGAATTTTGGTCAGGTACACGATTCAAAAAACCATTTGATGATATCTTGTCTGGGTTTCGAGTAATGATGCTATCGCGGGTGGGTTCCTTTAAAAAAACAGTTACCTTAGTTGGTTAACCGGTCAGATCTATAGCGAAAATCGAGAAGTATACAAATGTATGAGAAATTCAAATTTTAAATTTAGTTTAAAAAATTTTCAGAATTTTTTCGACCACCTCCGACCGGTAACAGCCTGCTTTAAAAATTTCTCATTTTTTCAATTTAAATCTTCCGCCTTATAATTGGCTGATTATTTGGAGCCAATCAGAAACATTCTCTGATACAAATGAGTCGACTGTATAAAACTAAATTATAAGAGGAAATAAAACAGACTTATAGTCAGCCTTTAATTTTATAGTCTACCAGACATACTTTGCAAATTTTTGATTGTTTAGATGTCGTTGTCGCTAGGTAATAATCGATACAATCGGCAAAATTGGGAAGATTCCGATTTTCCGATTCTATGTCCGACATGTCTAGGCGACAATCCGTACATTCGAATGATGAAAGATAAATTTGGCAAAGAATGTTCAATCTGTGAGAGGCCGTTCACGACCTTTAGGTGGTGCCCGGGACGAGGAATGAGATACAAAAAGACAGAAATTTGCCAAACATGTGCAAAGGTAACCTCCCTTTTTTTAAATAATATAAAAACCCAGACCTTTGAAGAGAATTGTTCACCGAGTTTTTTGACTCGTAAGATTTTTCTGGTTTTGAGATTTTTTCAGGGTTTTTTGGGTTTTGAAATTATAGAGAATGGTAAATTAAAGGTATCATTTCGATCGTAAGTTTTTGATTAATAGTTGATTAATAGTTTGACTGATAGTTTACAAATAAAGACATTTAACTCTCAATACTGCCCGAAAAAGGTTTAAATTCAATTTGATTGATTTTATTTATAAATTTGATTTTGTTTAAACAATATTTTCAAAATTTTAGGAGAATTTGAAAATTCACAGGAATTTTTCGAGAGACCTAGATACAGGGGTCGGCACAAGATAAACTAAAAAATATCTAATTTTTATAGGACAGAAACTAGGACAGGTTTCATTATTTTCTGTCCTTGTACTGTCCTAAAATCCAGGACAGGAAAGATATTGCCGACCCCTGCCTAGATAACAATTAAAAAAAATGGCTCGAGTAGATTTCAAGCCAAAATTCCTCATTGCATTCAAGCATAAATGTTAAAAATTTGCATGAGAGGTTGAGGAGGCTTTTTAATGAGCCTCCGATATTAGCTGTTTGACCATTGTTAAAACCTATTTTAAAATTGTAGGTCCTTTTTTTCAATTGATATCCTATCAAACCTCGTCTTTTAAATTAGATTTTAGAATTTTTTTTTCAGATGAAAAATGTGTGCCAGACCTGCGTTTTCGATTTGGAATATGGTCTCCCTGTCGCTGTCCGAGATCATGCTTTAGGCCTGAAAGACGATATTCCAACTGGTGATTTTAACAAAGAACATTTTCATAATAATCTTGGAAAAGAATTACAACTTCAAGGAGACGATTTAAGGGGTGCTCATTCGGCACCGAATCAATTTTTAGAAAGAATATCCGCTGGGAGAAGAGGACCTTATTATAAGAGAAATTTACCACATATATGCTCATTCTGGGTGAAGGTGAGTCGAACTTTTTTAAAGATTTGAATACTTTATCAAAATCGATTATAAAGGGTGGCGGTATATCGAAAATGATGCCCATGTGTCGATTTTTATCACTACATCATGACGCGTCACAAAAAGAGAAAGTGACCAATGAAATCATCGGATTATCGACAATCGAGTGATGTGATTGAACTTTGTCCTTTCTTTTGACGTCATGATAAAATTCGAGACATAGGCATCATTTTCGATATTTCGCATCGAAAATTCTAAGATTCAAGTCCTCAAAAATAAAATTCTTAAACTAAAATATTTTAAAAGCACAACAAATTTTGTTTCTTTTTTTTCTGCAATTTTAAAATAAAAAAATCGATGCAAAATATTTGTTAAATAGCATGTAAAACTAAATTTTTTTAATTTTTATTCATCCGATATGATATCGAAGAAAAGCTATATTTTAATGAATTTGCAAAATAAGAGATTATATCAATATAATAGTGTTTAAGGGGGTTATGTCTGGGAAAATACGTGACCTAAAAATAAGTGGGTATACTATAGTATATATATGATTCAAATAGTTTGAAACACCAAAAACGCGCTCATCGATTGAGCGTCCACGCACACTAACCCAATCCCATCAGCGCGCGTTTTTGGTGTTTCAAACTATTTGAATCATATATAGTATTAAATATGGCAAGAAAAAAACGATTTTCGGTGGTCTCTGCGAAAATCAATTCTCACACTAGAAGGCGCCAAAAAGTGAAATCGGAGCTCTGCGACGGTATCATTTTCGCCTTAATTACTAAAAGAATCAATTCAATTTACGCCGCAAAAAGACCGGAGCATAAGAACGCAAAAAAGTCTCGGACAAATTTCTGAATACATTAGATAACCTCAAAACAGTGAAAAGTATAATTTCAAAGTCATCGCATCGCTTCGAAAATATCACCAAAATATTTCCCCTAGTCGACTTTCTGATGAGCAACAATGGGTAAATAATATACACGTAGGGCAATAGAGGTTGAAACTGATTTTGCTCTCTTGTGCTCCATCGTGTACATAAATAAACCATAGTTGCTTATATCGCCATGAAAAAGTCGACTACAGGAAATATTTTGTGATATTTTCAAAGCAATGCGATGACTTTGAAATTCTACTTGACACTATTTTGAGGTTATCTACTGTATTAAGAAAAAATTATTCAAGACTTTATTGCGTTATGTTGCTCCGGTCTTTTTGCGGCATAAATTATAATATCGAAAATAATACAAACATGTTTTTAAAATGTTTTTTCGTAAATAATTATATAATGGCCCAAATAATTATATAATGGCCCAAAATTTCAAAAGGATCGTAGTACCAGTTCTCTATCGTACCGGCCATCTGGAGGCCTTCACACACAGCCCTATAAAATTATAAGTTAACCTTAATTACCAAAAAATAAAACCGTATTAGTTTTTTTTTTTAATTTTCCAAAAATTTAAATGTAGAAAATTTCTTTAATTTCACAATAGCATAAAAAAGACAAAAAAATTAAGCGAAAAAAAANTTTTAATATTTATATTTCAGGGCGAATGCCGACGAGGAGAAGAGTGTCCATACCGTCACGAAAAGCCATCCGATCCCGACGATCCACTATCCGAGCAAAACATTGTCGATCGTTTTTACGGTACCAAAGATCCCGTGGCTGACAAGCTACTCAAACGAGCTGAAACTCTTCCTAGTACAAAGGGAGGTATACCATTTTCATCGATACATTTTTCCCATCTTTTGTTATGAAAATTTCGTGGCCGTAAAAATCTCTCTGATTGAAAAGAAAAAAATGTATACAATTGAAATATTGTACAGGGGTTTTTTAGTTTTATTAATTGCATTTTAATAGAAAAACTACATTTGTTATTAAGCTTTCGCTTTTTCAAATCATCAACAGAATGTGCGAATTAAGTAAAATATTTTTTGAGTGAGAATTTTTGCAGGTATGACATCGTTTTGATATCACAAACTTTGTTAGGAATATACTTTCATAATTCCACTGTGGTGTGTGTACATAAGGATACTTCTAAAGGGACTAAATATGGCGAAAACTTACGCTTTTATTCGTCTTCTAAGGACCACATGTGGTCGAGAAAGGGACAAATGTCATTTTTAGAAAATTTTAACAAAAGCAAAAAAAGGTTTTCATTTTTATTCCACAAAATTTTGGTGTCTTAATAAAAATAGAGAATTTTTTAGGAAAAAATGAAATTTGAAGAGAGAGAGCATAATAAGTCTTGCTTTTCCCGAAGAACAGAATGGCTATTTATGAAAATTTTCAAATCATAAAATGTGATTGCGCCCTATACATGTACCGAATGTGTTTTAGCTTTTGGGGCTTTCCCCGGGGAGATTGAAACGCCCCTTAAACTCGCTAACCAAATCGCGCTCTGATTGGTTAAGCTTGAATCTCCTCGGGGAAAACCCCAAAAGCTAAAACACAGTCGGTATAAATTTTATTTTTAATGGAATTCAAATTTTAAATCGACGAAAAAAGCCAACTTAATTTGTGACATAGAAAACTTTCTGTTTTTTCCAAGTCAACCCATTTTTTTTTGTCTATTTTTATCGAATTGTACTATATCGAATAGTATGTCTTCATGATAATAATCGGTATCTATGTGATAACGGATCAACAGAAACGGTCAAAGAAAACAATTTTTTTCGAAAATTTCTATGTTTTGCCTTAGAAAAACTGGTCATTTAAAATGTCGATTACCGGTCAACTGGTTTTTGGAAAACAAAAAAAAGAGTTTCCGATAGCACAAATTGCGTCGCCTAAACGTTGCAAAAAATCGTCATATCATATGACTCATATGGTTTCCGAGCTATGATGCCAAATGTCTGTTGTTCCTTTAAGGGGTGGTCATGTCTGATTTTTATGAAGACTTTGGCATTAAGAAAATGCTCCAAAATTTGAATACGGGGTGATAATTAATGGTAAACTTTAGAACCAGGTCATAGAACATTTCATATAACATTTTTTTTAACATTTTTTTTTTCTGCTTTATTTTTTTCTTTAGTATTTTAAAAGATGAATAATTTTTTACAAAGATGAAGTTAAAAAATAACGTTTGACTCGAATTTGACCACTAAAAACTTCCAAAACATTGTCTTAGTAAGCCAACTTTCATCAGAGTTTTCACCTGGCTTTCTTTTGATGCCTACTTTTCAAAAAAATTCGAACACATTTTTTCGGGACAATGTTTTCACGGACCTTGAAAATCATATTTTGAGTTGGTCGATCAATTAAACAATAACGCTCGCATAAGAAGTTTAATTTTTTGAGCCTACCTTTTGCAGAAATATTTAGTGAAGTTTTGAAATTTTACACTAGGAGGAGATACGATTTTCTTGATGGACAAAGTCCCAAAAACCGTGTTATTGCAATGCTTAGAAAAATATAGGAGCTTAGCGACAAAACGGCCCATGAAGTTTTGAATACTAATTATACATGTTATGTTAAATTTAGTTTATTTCAAAATAAAACTGATAGGAGATAGATTTTGCAGTTTGGAAAAGTCTCTTAGTTACAGATACTGTACCTAATCTGGTGTACATGGTCAAAATTTTCCTGAAACAGCTCTGCAAAATTGCAAATCAGACATGACCACCCCCTTAAAAAAAGATACCTTATCGATGAAAATAGTATATCTCGTACAAAGGCCCCAGAAGATAAGACTATTACTACCCTATGGATCGGAGGGGTCACAGGAGGCATTGATGAAACTGACCTTCAAGAATATTTTTATCAATTTGGTGAAATTGCGGCGATTAATGTGGTACAAAAGAATAGTTGTGCTTTTGTGCAATTCACGAAAAGAGAATCTGCGGAATTTGCAGCGGCCAAGTGTTTTGGAAAGTTGGATATGAAGGTAATTTTTAATTAATATCGATAAAGTGTGTTGAAATGATATTTTTTCTGTATTTTATGAAGGTATGATCAGAATGTTCCATGTGGAATTTGCTGTCAAAAAAATATTGCCAAACATACATATCCGGGATATCCTTATAAGTTTGGTCTAAAGGTGGTTGAAAAAGTTATCGAGCCAAGATATTCAGAGACTTTCATCCAACAGCCATAGAAAAACTAAATGACCAATTTTTCTTTATTTTTACAAGATGTCCAGTAATACCGAAAACTGGCCAGTAAAATTTTTTTGCATTATTTAGAACTTTTCCTTACAAATTTACTGGTTATCTTAAGATGATTTTTTAATTCGAAACCCCTAAAAATGCACGAAAAAGTGTAATTTGACCCCTTTAGAGGTGTCATACCAAAAAATTTTGTTGTCAAACCTTTTTCCTTGAAAAACTTCCATGGTGATTCCTTGAGAGGTGTCAAGTTGCACACAATGGCAAAAAAAATGGGTTTGAAGGATGTGCTTTTTTCTCATAACCGACTTTTGAATTGTTTGTACTACTGTCAAATGTGTCTATAAGGACTGTGTATATTTAGAAACCGACAGAAATTCGTTGATTTTTCGCCAATTATGAGAAGAAGGTGCCTTTATATATATAGATGTCTATAGACAAAACGACACCTTTACAAATGTATGAATGAAAACCATAATAATGTAGCGTGTTTATTTGACAGAATAACATCTGTTCTACATAAATCTCATAAAATTTTTTTATTAGGGTACAAAATTGAATGTTCGATGGGGAAAACCTCAGCAATCTGGTGCAAAACACGGTCACGATGGCGATAAAACAACTCCAGTCCCAGGTCTCCCCGGCGCACTTCCGATGCCTGGCCACGTTGCTCAGCACGATCCTGCTAAGAGAGCTAAATTCATGGCTGAAGTGCCCAAACCAATGAGTGCACCTATTGATTTGCCTGCTATGGGAGCTATGAAAGCACCTAGGGCACCCTCGGAGTTTTTACCGCCAGATTCAGCAAAACCAAATGCAGGAAAAGCTGCGGTATGTACAAAATGTGTTTCATTATAATATTACTGTCGTGTGTGTTTAAATAGACAAAACGACAGAAATTCGGCGATTTTCGATACTTAAGTTCTACATATGGACAAAATGACACCCTTAAAACTGTATAAATGAAAAAAATCGCAAATTATTATTTAATTTTTGACTTTAAAAAAAATGCAAGCTAATGTTGATCAAAAATTAGATTTTTAAATAAACTTTCATAATTTTCCGTGAAAATCTAACTCTGATTTCAAAAATAATTGACCCTGTTAGATTTTCCTCTTAGCCACACACGACAGTATTTTTTTTCGGAAATAAAATTAATTTGAAAATTCAATTTTTTCGAAATGTTTTTTTTTCAAAAGTGACAAACAAAACAAAATAAGGCCGAAAAAATGTTTAAAAAAAACTTAAAATATCGAAATAGCTTTTTTGTATTTTTTTTAACTCTGTTCGAATATTTCAAAAGAATAAAATTCCACAATAACTGTTGCAAGTGACAAAATTAAATAAAAATAATTTTGGTCAAATTTAGTGATTATTTTATAAAATTGATTATACAAAACGACCTTTACTTTTTATGAGAATTATCCCAAAAAATAAACTTTTTATGCAACTCAAAATTTTAATTAATTTATGCTGAAAATACAAGGCGTTCTTGGAAAGTTCCCTGAATATTTTAGTTGATTCCAAAAAAAAAATAAAATCAATCAGCTTTAAAATTCCAATTTTATATTTCGAAAAATATTTTAATCTGTTTTTATTTTGTTTCCAGAATCATTTATTTTTGTCACGTAAACAATAAACGAATCGATTCTACAAAATATCATTTTGTTGCCCAGGGAAAATGGAAGGGTCTCGAGACTTATTTTATGAGTAGCCAATAAATGAATTGACAAATAATATTTCCTTCGATTTCTGGAGCAACAAAAATACATACGGCCCCCTAAATTTTTTTTGAGAATGTACCGAAAACCTGACTCATGGCCCTCTATGTGGCTGTGATTGATTTAGCCAATCAGGGCCCTGCAGAGCCAATGTGATGATCTCTGTATTCTCGTTTTAGATTGAGGGGGTAGTACTGTAGATACGATTTTTTAAAGATCAATTAATTTGGGCACATTACCTACTTACAGGCCGATAACCCCTTTGGAATCTGAGTTAGACTCTTTCAAAAGACATTGTTTCATAAATTATGTTGATTCCATTTTTATTTCAAATAAAGTAAATATATCATACATTCAGATCCACTATCCTTCGCAATCATCAGACAGAATGGGATCTGGGAAATATGCAAGTATGGCACCTCCTGGATTGTACAATAATTCAAATGTAAGTATTTTCTAGTTGATTTTTTTTATAGGAGACTTGGCTTATGAAAACTGTATCAAATATATTCGATAAAAATACTGTTCGTGGCGGAGGTTTTTAATTTTGTTTGTAAGTTTTTAATGTCTTCAAAGGAAATTCAAAAACCATAAGAATTTAGGATTTATTTTTAACAGTCGCCTATTTATATATTTCGAAACTTTCAAAAGACATTGTCTATGAGGGCGTTTAGAGGGTCGGTCGATTTTGAAAAACTTTCCGATCGGCTTCTTTTTTGTCTGGTGAAAATTGGTGCATCCGTCCGCTCAAACAAGCCGAAAGCACCTACACACCCTAAATGTTTTTCCCGCAAAAGAGGTGTCATTACATTAGCTTAGGCGTAGGCGGACTAAGTTAAAAAATAGCTTTGCCGAAAAGTGGCCGAAATTTAATTCAAAAATGGAATTCGCGAATAATATGAATAAAATACGACAGAAGTCAATTTTGATTGTTTCAAATTTCGACCTGTCCAAATCGCAAGGTTGCTCGCTTTGTTTTTAATTTTTTTCAAAAAGAAGCATATTTTTTTATTATCGTAGATCAAAAAAAGTGACTAACCGGTGGTGAAGTTGACCTCTAACAGTCTATAATAAACAACATTTATCTACAAATATACTAGTAATATTAGCTGTCAAATTCGCTGTCAAATTTGCTGTCAAATTCGACTGGCAGACCGAAGTGGTTAATTATAAACCCGCTAGCCTCATTTTGACTTATTGTAAAATAGGGTTTATGTCAAAATAATTAAAATAAAAATCAATTTCTATTAGGGTAAATGAGCCGAATATATAAAACCAGATGGGAAGTTTATTAAATTATTCCTAGGATATTCCTGACTTCACACCTGAAATTATTTTTCTAAACAAAATTAAAAACCGAGGACAGTTGGGCACATTTGATTTGAAATTTTTTTAATGTGAATCTAAAAATGCATTTTTACGACAGTAGTTCTAGAATTTTTTTTTGAAAATTGAAATTTAATAGACATCCCAAATATGTCAATTTTTAGGCTTAATTTAAGTGTTTTGTGCATGTACTTGAAGCAAATATATTTTGTTTCCAAGAACGGATATTTTTGTTTCGGAACTGAATTTGAAAATACCCAAATATGACAATGTCCATAATGTATTTTGACTTACATTTACAGGTATATAGATTTCATTACAAAAAACATTGGCCAAAAATTTCACTTGCTCAAAAATATAAATTCTTAAACTTTTTGTTGGTGGTTTAGTTTATTTGTATTGTTTCTCTAAAACCTAAATAGCGAATGCGAGACAAAACTTAGATGCTGTTTTTGTCCCTCAAATATTGATTCGCTATTAACGTTAACATAATAACTTAAATAGACAAAACCGCAAAATCAAACATGTCCTTATACAAATGTCCTTATACAAACATGTCCTTGTAGACAAACTTGACAGTACATAAAAATAATAATTATTCAAGCTTTATTTAGTCTGGTTATGAATTATAGACTATATATATCTGTAGTCTTTGAATATGCATTTATGAAAATTATTTATAAAAATCAATTTTAGAAAAACGAAAAAAAAGGGCAAAAAGGAACGAAACGAGGCGCTCAGGACTGGAAATAAAGACAATATAGAAAAAAATTTGATAGAAAAATTCCCAAAAAATATTTCCGATGAACTGCCAAGAAACTTGTTATAAAGCATTGTTGAGTTAAAAGTTCTCACAGATTTAAAACCACTTTATGTCAAACAACCACAAATACATGGATTATCGCGACAGTTTTATTATTTATTGAGTTTAATTACAGTATGTGTTTTTTTCACTTGCGAAATGAAAATTTCAGTGGAAGAAATTACGGCCAATAAAAAACGGTAAATAGGCGGACTTTATTTTTGAAGCCCAGCTATCGTCCATGGCGAGGGTTTAAAGAAATAACCAGCCTAGTTAACATTTTTTATTGGCGGAAATTTCCTCGAATGCAATTTTAAAGGTATAGCAAAAATTTCGATATAAAGGAGAACTCTTGTAAAGTGTACACTTGTAAAAACACGCCATTTCCGGCGAGTTTTAACGTAGACGATAGGGATATCAAAATATTTCTCTTTTTGGAGTGTAGATGGCACTTTTTTTAATATTAACACAAAACGATTTTTTCATCTACAAAGGTAGTATTTTAATTACCAGGGTTACTGTGTTTGCTTATGATTTTTACTAGAATTAACTGATCTAAAATTTGAATAATATGTTTCTAAATCATCTAATGAAAATTTAATTAAGAAATTTCTTAGATTTTATATGAATAAATACTGTAACAGAGATTAATATCAGATAATTGCTCTGTTAAGGGGGGGTTGTGGGTGTGAAAATCTAGCTTATTGCAAGCAATTTGAAATCGCTATACCTTTGTAAACATTGCAGGTGAATACTATTGAAAATGTATACGTTACCACAAAAAATGGAGATTGCTGATATGAAAGAATATTTTCATGGCCAGAGGGCATTTTGAAATATGCTAAATTTCCCCTTGTCTTAATTTCGAATGCTTAGTTAAATTTGCAGTTTCAACAAAATTTTCTGGGATTGTGCAAAAACCATTAACTATCAGAATGATGAGCTCTTATTTTTAGTTTTTGACTCAAATCGGGTAAAGCATGTTTCTTTTATAACAATTGAAAACTTCAATTTTCATCATTCTTTGAATGAGTTTGACCGAAAATTTAAAATCCGAGCTCACGAAATTCTCGACGTTTCACTGGAGTACAACCCCCTCAAAAAATTAATTCAAGAGTATTTAGCATGTAAAAGTTATTATTTAATAGAGAAAGAAAATCAAGCGATGGGAAACAAGCTCCGAATTCGTTGATGTTAAACTAGTCATGTATAGTTTTGTGTTCAATAAAACCACGAAGAGTTGGTTTAACCAAAAATAATGTTTATTTTGTCAAAAAATGTCTCATGTAATGAATATTAGCCAGTTCAAATTGCTTGCATATTTCCAAAATTTAGCACCAGCAACCCCTTTCAATCGTCGTAGCCGAACAAATATCAAAGTTATCGGATGACTTGTCAATTTCAGGGGGTACCCGTTGGCATTAGAGGTGTTTTAAAAAGCGATTTACAGTCAAACCGTGTGTCATGCCAACTTGAAAATAGTATCATCAGAAAAGCAAAAACCTCGATTCTGATTCAAAGTGGCTTTGTTTTCTCAAATACTTACAAAACCAGAAATTTAAAAAATATTCAGTATCTTTATTATACAGGCAAACAAAGTTAAACTTCATGAAAAATTCAAATATTTGTGTGGTTATTTTCTCAGCGCCGTCAATTTATTACGATGTTATTCTTCCCATTCGTATTTTCTAAGTAACATTTCAGAGATAATTTCAAACTTGACATATTTTTTATAACAACCCAGTTTTCTACTAGGGTGGCTCAAAATTTGAACGTGGGTAAAAAAGGAATATTTCGAACTCTCCAACATATCAGGTTCTTGTAAAAATCATAAACTGGTTAAGGGAGTAACCGACGGAGGCTGTACATGGGAGAGACTTAATTTTTATTGCATTCAAAATTTTGTCATCGGTTTGCTTCGAATCAATTAAAAATTTTGGATTTAGACAAAGAAAATTTCGGAAATCGTAGTATTTTTTCAGTTTTTATGCTATATTTTTTAACGCTATGATCGATAACCTTAATTTAACGTGCACCAGGTAGCCTGCAATGTAATCTTGAATTCCACTAAAACAAATTTTTAAAATCTCAAAAAAAAATTTCAACAAATTTTAGATGGTGAAATTTGACGTAACCGACGGAGGCTGTTTCTCGAGATCCATACATAGTAGAAATTTAATTTTTCTTGCATTCAAATTTTGTAATCGGGTTGCTTCTGAATCAATTAAAAAAAATTTGATTTGACCAAAAAACAATTTCGGAAATTCGAATTTTTCTTAAGTATTTTTTTCAGTATTTTGCTTTTATATTTTGAACGCTATGATCGATAACCTTAATTTGACTTGCATCAGGTAGCCTGCAATGTAATCTTGAACTCCACTAAACTCGAGATCCATCATAGAAGAAACTTATTTTTTTTTCATTCGAAATTTTGTCATCGGTTTGCTTCTGAATCAATAAAAAAAATAATAAAAAATTTCAAAATTTTTTTCAAAATACTAAAGTACCTGACACTTTGAACATGTGGTGATCAAAAACTATATCAGATGTCGAGTTAAAACGCCTATTATGTTTTGCGCCCGATTGTGAAAAAGTGGCTTTTTTCTCAAATTTTTTTGATACCAGTTGTCGAAATTGTTTTAGCAAAACGCTAACATGCTAAAATCAGCAAATTGTTTGTGGTACCTGAACTTTCCACATGTGAGCATCAAAAACTAAATCAGATATCGAGAAAACCAGTCCATAGTTCCACGTCTCTATCGATTGCGAAAATGAGCTTTTTGTGGGAAGATTTTTGATACCAGTGCCGGAAATGATTTTAATAATGCTGAAGATACCGAAATCGGCAAATTAACGTGTAAATTTCATCGATTTTGTTAGCACAATAGACCTTAATTTCTGACTCCATAGTACCCGAGAAAAACCCATTATTAGTGGGCGTACAAAAAATAAAATTTCTGATATTTCCTTGCAAAATGATTTTATCGGAAAAAGCCGAAAATCGATTTTTTGGACCTGCCTACTACCTGGTACCGTTATCCAAAAAACTTTTTGTTACTTTTTGACAAATTCAGACATTTATCTCCAACATACTGTAATTCAACATCGTACAACTCTTCCTCATCAAACTACAGGGTTTAAAAACAGTGAAACCGCGTCGGTTACTGCCTTAATGACACATTTTTAATTCCGCCAATTAACTGTCAAATCGCGAAGAAATTACTTTCTTTACTTTTCCAGAGAGATTCCTGAAAACATTTTAAAGTCAATTCTAAAAATGGTTGCCAAAAATGCCGACGTGTACCTCCTGAAGGGACTCTTTCGTGGACAAAAAACTATAAAATGGATATTGAGATTAAATTAATTATGAATTCTCGTAATCTTGAGTTCATGCTAAATAGCTGTCCAATTTATTAATTAATTAATTAAACTCAGCGCAAGTGTGACAAATTTTTCACCAGAAAATTGAGAGAGAAGATAGATTTTAAAAAAGTGGTCGAAAAAAGCAGTTATTTCGCGTTCTAGAGTGAAATTCGTAAATTTTTCACCAGCAATTTTTTCTAAATTGAAAATCATCACGAAACTCAAATAATGTATACTGGCCAATGAAAAACAAGGGAAGAGATATAATTTTGTGTTTTGAAACAAATAGCTCTCTAACGCTAAATTATACATGTATGATCAGACAACAATTTAGTCTAGGTCGACGTCAAATTGTTTGGACATCAACATTTTTTTTTTAATTTGCGTTTACCATGGTTAGTGTTTGTACAATCTGTACTCAAAGTCAAAATATGTGAAAAAGGTCGCCCCCTTAAGGGTGTGGGTGTCGCTGATTTTGACCTTTTACGAAGCTATTTTTGGGTAAACAAGCAGAGCTGAGACGGCGAAAAACTTTTGCATCTTGGGAAGGGAGCGATCGAGACGCCTGGTTGTACGGTGATTAAAAGTTACAGTAATCTGATACAATCCCGACCGTACCGTTATAAATGAGCCCAAAAAGATCAAATTTGAGATACGTTGTTGTGCTGTCTCCTCAATTTTGTCAGCCAGTTCATATTTTGGGTGTCGATGCAAGGGGATCTAGAGGCGTGGCCGTGTGGTGTAACCGGAGTAAGGGATATGGTGATAACATCTGAGAAATTGTCTGAATTTCAATGTCATGTGGCTTTTTTTTAGATTTTTGCCTCAGAAGCCAGGAATTGGGTCGAATGTGACGAAAAACGGCCTTTTTGGACG
>SCLH01000761.1:3064-21740 GCA_004367855.1 Oikopleura vanhoeffeni | reverse complement strand
CGCAAAACCAATCCCTTTTAAAACCCACTCGGGGAGAAAATAATAGAAGATGAGTAATAGCTTAGACGCAGGATCGCCGCGCACCGAGTTTATTGTACAAGCCTGCTGGTGACCACCATGCGGCGCCGCGGCAAGTTCTAGAACGTCTAATCATATTTCAAATAATTATAAAAATATAAAGGTACCGCGTACAAAAAAAATAATGTCTAAATATTAATCTACGAAAGGAACCCTTATATGTATATTTGTAGATTATTATTTTTTTTTCATTGCTGTGTTAACTCAATAAAACAAAAAATTGCATCCTAATCATGCATTTTCGGTCTGATGTTCAATTTTTAAAACTCACCAAAATTCTTGAAATTAAAAATAAGGGGAACTTTCGAGGGTCTGTTTCGATATTCCGCCGGCCGAAATGATATTTCCCGTGATATTTTTAGTCTGTGTTTAAAAACACAGCAAAGCAGGGTTACTTTATTTTTTGAATCAATACTAAATAATGTCTTTATACACGGAAAGTCAATAAAAAAGAATACTTAATTCGTCCTCAAAATGTTCTAACTTATCGTTAATCTTATAAAATTAGTTAATATAATTCTGTAATTAATATAGTACAACAAGATTTCTATGCGATTCTCTTTTAAAAATAAGTACTAACAAGGTGATCGAACCAGGATCTCTTCTTCCGCGGTCCAGTGCGTTATCAATTGCGCCTAGTTCATGACTTTAATCTCTTCCTCCGAATTTTATTAAGCAATAACGGAAATGTTTTGTGATGCTTCGTTGAAGAATGGGTGAAAAGCCAAACTTTAGGTTGATGTGGCTATTCATTCGATTCTTATAGACTTAGTATGGATGATACTGTGTACACTGGAAGCGCTGTTTCAATATATAATGACACTTATGTAATTTTAGCATAAAGTTCCAGTATGTGTGTTTTTTTTTTATTGCGAAATGAACACATTGTCATTTAGGCTATTTACGGCAATTAAAAATGGTAACTAGGTGTGATTTATTTTGAAAGGCCAGCTTATAGCCGATATTAAGGGTTTGAAAATATAATCCACCTACAGTCCCTAACCCCTTGAAATGCGCCCCCTTGAAATTATCATTTTTTATTGGCCGTAATTACCTAAATGACAATTTTGATTTCGCAAGTAAAAAAAGAAATACTGTAGGTAAAAAAGTCGGAACCCAAAGCAATCAAAAAAATTTAAAGACTTTTTCTGTTATTTATCTAAGGTGGTAGAGACGCGTGAAATTCCAGCCTCAGGGGGGCGCGCCTCCACAAAGGAGACTTTTTACTCTATCTTTTGCGCTACAATCAACGAGACCTTACTACTTCACCCAACACAAAATATTTTTTGGTTTATTTGACAATAAACTTTTTTTTTCTTCACAGGTTATCTTTAAATACACACTTCCCATAGAGAGAACAAATGAAAGAGTAAAAATTGCACGAAAAGCCAAAGAGAAACCATTTTAAATAGGTAAGTTTGAAACTTTTGAGTGAAAAATTCCGAAGAATTGAGTCATAAAAATAACCAAAGCGGGACGTTTACATCATTTTGGACATAATAACACCTCTTGACAATAAGAAAAAAACATAAAAATATGAACAAAATTACTATTGTGTCTACCTGATAAGTTCCTATCTTCCAGATAGTTAATTTTTATAAAAATACTGGTATTTTAATATTGTCTCAAAAAATTCTATTCAGATTTCAAAGACTGAAAAACATTTTTCATGAAACGTATTACTTTTGTTGAAAAAATATTTTCGAGAAAACTAACCCAATTGTTTATTGCCAAAATAGACCCTATGCCTATATGCCAAAATTTCCAGAGATCTTTATCTTTCAAAAAAGAATTGGTCTCTTCGATTGTTCTTTCAATTCTTCGGCTGTTAGTCAGGCAAATATAGATACCCTGCTGAGAATGTGCATCCCAGCGTGACGCTACAAATATAACACGGACTCAGGGAGCAAATATAACTCCTACTGTGATAACAAAATTCACTTTGAATTTAAACAGAGGGTCTTATAAATAAATTTTTTCAGTACAATGACCTATTTGCGTGACTAAAAGGTGGCAAGCCGAGATAAGGGCGTGAAGTTTAATTTTAAAATTAAGTTAGAATAGTTTAGGCAAGAGTACTGTTTCTTGTGCCAAACTGTAGGGATAGATTTGGCGAAAAGTTTATTTTTGAAGTTATCTTGAACTCAATTCTGTTCGAAATTCATTTTATCAACCCATGTACTCTGAGTACTGACAGTATACTAAACGACTCTGTACTTTCCGCACTTAATTATTTAAAACATATTTTTAAGCCAAACTATAATATTTTTAATTTGAGATATCAATATAAGAAGATAAACCTAAAACATTTGAATTCAGGGACTTGGTCAAAAAAAATAATCCATTGATAAGTCAGAAGTAACTGTAAAGTTAAATAATAAAAAAGGGACTTTGCCAACTAGTTGGCTTGAAGTGACTCTACGAATTAAAGTCAATTTATCGTTATACAAATTAACTAACAGAGGTAGGGTCAGGCGTATGAACAAAAGTTGGAGATATAAAAATCTAGACAGGAATGAATTTCTAGATATGTTTAAAAATCTAAAAAGATTGACATGTGAAAAACCTATTTTTTAAAAAATAATTTTTGATATTTTTCAAGTTCAAAATATCCCTTTCAGTATTGCGCGCTAAATGCCCACTCAGTGCCAATCGGCACTGTCTTAGTACACGAGTCGAATGAATTTTTAATCTTGTTGCTGAATAAGGCCAATATATTAATTCATATATAATCCAATAGGCTATAGTACTACTTCACTTGCGGTAAAACGATCCCTTTTTTACGATGAATTTGACCCCCTTATAGCATTTCTTGTTCTTTTATTTGTATAAGTTAAATAAACTTCAAATTTTAATCCTATTTCACGATCGAATATATTTTGAATTTAGCACCAAATCGAAATAGCCGTAATCCTCGTAATTTGACCATCAAAATTAAATCGTAGCTTTCATGCAGAAAATTAATAGAAAAATTAAATAAAAATTTGGAACCCGAAAATTTTTTCCGGATATTTGTTTTATTTTTTTTAAAAGGAAAATGAGAGATTTAACTCCTACAATCCGGAACAACTTCTGGACTCACAGTATTTTTACGGTCACGCGTGACCGTGGTGTTTAAATCAGCGTATAACCTTCGTTTCTTTATCAACATTTATTTTTCACTTGATCATATCTGGTAATGCTAGATAATTTGCTACAATCGTTCAAAAAACATTGTGAAAAAAGAATTTAAAGGGCATCAAATGGTGATAAGAAAATATAAAAATCTCTTTTTGTAGCACGATTCACACAATTAAGGGGGCATAATTTATAAGCATTTGGGCTAAATTTGACATTTTTAAAATCTTGCGTATTTAAACCGGCAACCAATTGGGTGCTGAAACTGCAAGAAAATTGCATGTATTGGATTTAAATTTTTTGACAAAATCAGCTCCATTAAAAATTAAAAAGAACATCATTCTTTTATGACCAAGGTTCAAGGCCATTGCAAGTTTCACAGTCAGAAGCTTGTACCGATACCACTCAAAACTCCGGACGCGTCGCCTTTCCTCTTTAATAGAAAATATTAGCACTGATGGCGTGAATTATGTATATGAACGGTTTACTAGAGAGCCAAAACTAGTCTATTTCTGAAGATTTCCACAAGAAGATTGTTCTCTCTGGCGACCTTTCAGTAATAATTGACCCAGGTAGTTGCTAATATTTCAATCAGACAAGTCGACTATCTTCCGATTCTTTTGGGGGTTACTTATGAGTCTCTACGATGAACTTTTTGAAGTTACGGTATTTGATATACGGTAAACAAGTATACGGTATGCTTTAAAAAAGTTATCCAATACACGCCAGGAAAAAATTCCAGGTCACACTATCAAACGTCTTTCAAGACGTTTTTTCTGATACGTACAGTCCGGAATGACAATGCACGTGACGAAATAATTCCAAAAATAAGGTCTGAAATACTCGTCTTCTTTTCTTATTGTCTTGAAACAAATAAGATCACGCTGGACCTCATTTTGAAGAAACCTAATATGTTCAAAAACTCTTAAATTAGGTGTTTAATTACTTTAACAAATTTTTCGGCTAAATTTTGACTACTATTTATTTTTTTGTTTAAAAACTTGACCAAAACCTTATTCTTTGATATTAAAGGAATCACGTGATCGTTTTTGGGCTTTGGCCTGTAATGGAGACAAAGTCTTTAAAAAACTTTCTAGAGAACCACTGGCCACTTTTTTCAAAAATTGATTTAAGTAATTTTTGCAAAAAAACAGTACTATTTTGGCCAACCTTATTTCTTGAATATACGGTCACGTGATCATTTTTAGGCTATGGTGTAATGGGAAAAAAGGTTTAGAATTTTTTTCTGATTCTGCTCCAAGTTTTTTTTTGATGTTTTAATTTTTTTTTGCAAAAAATAAGTACTGTAATACAGTAAAAATTTCTAGAAAAAAAACGCACAAACGTCAATTATTTAAATAGTTGATCGATCACTTTGTAAATATTTCATAATGAATGATTAAGGGTCCTAAATTGCGATTAAACGGGTCACGGTCACGCGTGACCGTAAAAAGACTGTGGGAGTTAAGTTACTCGGACATCAATGATGTCACATCATGATGGATATAGTGTTATTATAAAATTAATTAAGCTTGACAATTATCGAAAAAAAATATAAATGATTATAGGCCATGTGCCATGGGTAATACCCATTGGGTATAATATAAGGTAGGAACGGCAAATTTTTTTGAATGAAGAACAGTTTTTAAAATTGCCTATGTTTAAGCTTGAGATTTTTTAATTTTAAGAAAAAAAAGCTTGAGATTTTTTAATTTTAAGAAAAAAACTTCAAGAGAAATTTGAATCTTAAACATACGCAATTTTCAAAACTGATCTTCATTTTAAAGCAGTAGCTGACAACTTTAAAAAAATTTGGTACTGAACGTAATATTTTTTAAGGGCTACAATTTAAACACAATTAAAAAATGTTTAGCAGAAGAAGTTTTGCCGTTCTTACCTAGGTGAAACATAGCATTATTTTTCAAATTGCCTCTTTATTTTTCCTACTCATTTATAAATTATTTAATAATAATTTTTGTATATAATTTCAAAGCATTTAATCAGAAAAGATGAACTGTCAAAATCCAATAATAATAAATAATCAAAAATGTATTTTGCGTTTTTCATACAAAGGTCGAGTCATAATTAGTCCTCGTAAAAAGTTTGAAACTATTTTATCTGAAACAACGTCTTACTGTCTGGGAATGCATCATGATCGAATTATTTAATAGTCAATAAAATACACCTGTTTTTACATTACATCATACATTCTAGATTTTGAAGATGATCAATTCATGACCTTAAGTTAAGGTCCTTAACTCCTTAGCTCACATCTTCACATTAACCCTCAGAGCATATTGGGCCAGTTCCTGACCCAACGATAGTAAATGAACTTTTTAAATATGCTTTGAAGCTGAAATCCCGTCTGCTCATTAGCTGACAATTAGTGACTTTGACTTTTTTCAATTATACGTCTATTCCTGTTCTAATTTACCACTATACTAGCTATTCGCTTCTAAGGACGTGTTTAGTTTTTTTTCGTAAATTAGATCTCTATCTTAAAAGATCACTTTTAACCTATAATTAATAAGCTATAAACGAGGGTTTACTGAGTAAAAAAACTTCCTTAACGTTTTAACCTAGCTCAAGGCTAATTTTCTATTGTTAGATCGTAAATTCTCTGTCTCAATAATGATAGTCCCCATCGACGGGTAGTCTATAACTGAAATTACTAGACCTTCAACATCGACCTTCAAAATCAAAAGAAAAGGTGTCTTTTAAATATACAGATCCACTTTAATTTTGTCCTTGTATACAATTATACCTGTCAAACTCAGTTTCGGAGTTAAAAGCCGACAAAATAAATTCTTTAAAAAATTGATTATGAAAATTGATGACAAGGTCAAACATGAGAAAAATTAAATGAGTAGATCATCAATTTTATGAGAATTTGTATTATTTTTACAATTATCAAAGAAAAAATGTTGCGAATCAATAATTTTTTGATGTAGTTGCTGACTTGAATCAACATAATTTAACATTTTCAAGGTTACACAGAAACATCAATATTAAAATTTATATCTGTTAATATTTAAATTTCTCATAAGGCAAATAGATGATATTTATGAGTAGTCAAAGAATTATTTCATAGATGAAAAAAATCTGTAGGATTCCGTTGGCGCCGAAATTATTAATAATGATAGGCACTGTTTGCGCTTATATGATGGACGGATATATATATCACCTTTATGTCATGCTTACAAATCATCTAACTCTTTTTTGAGAATTTTTCCAAAGTTTCCCGAAATTGTCATTTAAAATTTGTTTAGATTGATCAGAACTCGACAGACCTATTTTTTAATCCAATTTACGCGAACAAAAAGTTGAAGATTACACACTGGTTGAAAAATTATCTCACCATAATTGTATAAATATGGGTCAACATCCAATATTTTTTATTAATACTTCGCAATTTCAAATATTAAATTAGGAAATAGTTTGTATAAAGGCCAGATATAAGTTTCGATGAGTGCAAAGGAGGTTATCAGTTGCGTACCTCTCTGTGGGAGAATATTTTTTCGTCAAAAACTTTTTTCGTTAAAATTATTTTTTCGTCAAAACTATTTATTGTAAAAATAACGTTTTGGTATTCAAAACTAGTCTTAAATATGAAACCTTATTTTATTTTAAACACTTAGAAAGTGTTTAACCTCCTCACACCGATTGACTGACGATATAGGCAAAAAAAATTTCCGGGAAGAAAAAGCCGCAGAAATAACATCGTCACAGACCTACAATTCAATATTGACATAGAGTTTTTAATTTCCTCTCCAAAAATATTGTTAAAAATTTACGATTAGCCGTTCAAAAGATATTTTTTGCTACTTTTTTTTAGGATTTAGGCCAAAATTTCTTAAAAAAATAATTGTGTGAAAACTATAGTTACTATACATAGTATCTAAATTCTGAGCAAGCTTGTTTTTAGGAAAATATTTGAGGATTCTTTTGATATAAGTTTATTTTTTCTGCAGTCTCTATACGAAGAATAATTTTTCACAAGTGATTTTTATGAAACTCAAAATAATGAAAAACAAAATTGTTTTCAAAAAATTATTTTCCGAAAGAATTGAACGGCAATTTAACTCAAACAAGGCCGACAAAGACAAATCGAGCAAGTGGAGAACATAAGGTGCTACTGATTTTGAGTTATCTGCTCATTAGCAATATTTTTCACATTTTACTGCATATATTTTGACGCGCGACGATATAAATAATTGTTCTGTAAGCGATCGAGATATCATATTTTAAATCTAAGACCAGCTATAAATAGCTAGAGTTTCACTTGTTAATTTGTAACTTATATGTCATTGTAAAAAACGTATGATTTTTCAAGAAATACAAGGTGAGTGAACCTCTCTTTTCTCTCGCAGTTATCGAGTTCACAGACTACAAAATTTAGAAATGTTATGTGTTATTTACTTAACTCCCGTAGTGGCCGACAATCTCTGGACCCGTAGTGTCTTCGAGCCATCCGTGGCTTTGCGTTTAAAATCAAGCATATAACCGAAGATTCATTATCAACATNATTCGTTACGATTCTTTTAAGGGGTCTTCCACGTGATTTGAGTACTTTTGAAAAAAACATAGTACTGTAATTTGAAAAAGTACTCAAATTACGTCAAAAAAATTCCAGGGTCAACTTCAAACGTTTTTAAGACTTTTTTCACATTACACCAAAGTCCGAATAAAATCACGTGACGAAATAATCCAAAAATAAAGTTTAAAATATGTCATAAATAAATCCTTATTTCTTGAAAAATAAGATCACGTGACGTGTTTGGAAAATATTATTATGTTCAAAACTCTTGAATTAGGTGTTAATTGGCCGTTATTTGATCACTATTTGTTTACTTGAACCAAAACCTTATTTCCTAATTTTGAGGTCACGTAATCGTTTTTGGACTTTGGTTTAATGGAAAAAAAGTCTTAAAAACTTCTAAAGAACCACTTCATTTTTTTCAAAAATTGATTTAAGCAATTTTTAAAAAAAAACAGTACTACTTTTACCAACCTTATTCCTTAAATATACGGTCACGTGATCATTTTGGGGCTATCGTGTAATGGGAAAAAAGTCTTAGAATTTTTTTGATCCCGCTCAAAGGCTTTTTTGATAATTTCAATTTTTTTTGCAAAAAATAAGTACTGTAATACAGTAAAAATTTTCGAAAAAAAACGCAGAAACGTCAATTATCCGAATGGTCGATAGATCACTTTGTAAATTTTCATTTATACATGATTAAGGGTCCTAAATTGCGATTAAAGGCCTTTGAGCCACGGATGGCTCCAAAGACACTACGGGAGTTAATTTTATCCTTGATCTCAATCAGTGAAAAATAACTAAATTGGTATCATTTTTAGTTTTCCCGTAATAAGCGCTCAAAGTCGTGCCTTTATATCGATCATGATGCGCAGGTAACTTAAAAATCTTGATCGGTATAGGCTTTTGGGTGTGAGGCGAAGTTCTGGTTTCTGGGTGTGAGGAGGTTAAGGAAGTATCAGACGCTTGTTTCTGATGCTGAATAATTTCTCATGAGCTAACTCAAAGAGTTTTAGTATTCTAACTTCTGATTCCAGTGGATATTTGTCTGAAATTATTGAAAAATTAAACCAAAGGGTTCTGGAGCAAAAATAAAAAACGTGTTTGTTGCACTTAATTTCATACAATTTCCTAGATTTTCACAGAATCTTAAAAAAATTAATCATTTGTGTTTTTCAAAGTCGACACTTCACAACCAGACAATTTAAAAATGTAAAATCGAATTCAAAATCAGAAAAAAATAGTTCAAAATCTTGAATTGGTTTCGTAAATTAAAATTTTGTTCAATAATCATAAGATGATGATAGATAAGATAATCTATTTTTTTTTTAACTTTTTAAGAAAATTATTTTTTTTTCTTATTTAAAAAATTTAATTTTGAACTTTTGAAACCAACTTTTGCTTTTGTAATTTTTCAATTTTCAAATTTCGTTAAATATACTACGTATTAGGGTCTAATTTGATTTCATTTTGTAGGCAAATATCCCTTTATCACTTTTTGGTTAGAATGCGTAGCCACTACTCCTTTTAACGTGTGATTTTAACGTTGTGGCTACGCATTCTAACCAAAAAGTGATAAAGGGATATTCCGATCCGATTCGGTTTTAAGCCAAGTATATCGATCTGATTTTTTATCATATTTCAAATTTTAGCATGTAAAAAGTCAAGCCTAGTCAACAATATCTTTCGTTATTTCAAACCAAGCCCCGGAATTTTTTAGTCTGGTCAAGCTAAGTCAACGAAATTTTTCGTCTGGTCAAGCAAATCCAGACAAATATCTATGGCTTGCCGAGGTCTGGCCTCATCTGCATCTTTTTAGCCATGCGAAGCCTCATGAATCTCAAAATTTACTATCACAGCCTCTTTAATGAGAAATATTTTTGACGGAAAAGTTCTTGACGAAATAATTTTTTGACGAAAAAAGTTTTTGACGAGAAACGAAATCCAATTTTGTATTTTTTGACCAAAAAAGTTTTTTTGACGAAAAAATATTTTGACGAAAAAATGCTCTTTCTTCTCTGTGATTGGCGCTCTTCAAAAAAGTACTCGAATTTCATTGGTCAAAATACATGCAAAATACAGCAAATTTGATGCTTTTGCTACTAATTTGTACTTTCGACGTACTATATCCTATTACGAGGAAGGTAGATCAAAAATGCCAGCGAAGAAAGCTGGCTCATGCGTGGCTATGAAGGGGTATTAGAGAGTGTTAGGATCTGAGCTCCTCACCACATCTATTAAGATTCAATCAATAGGTCATAAGTGATTAGACTATTCTATGCTATATATTTCATATTCCTAGTTACGAGGAGTAGCATCAAATTTGCCAGAGTCAACTACAAACCCTGTGTGTTCAATTCCGGGATTTGATTGGATTGGTTGGCCGCTCTCCTCTCGTTTGGTGATTTGGTTATGCTATTTATTTACCTGATGTAATTTTTACCTTTAATTGGTTCGTTTTTTACCTAGGCTTTTTTGATCTACTTCCTCGTTAGGATATAGTTACGTCGAAGTACCAAAATTAGTGAGCAAAGCATTCGATTTGCTTATTTGCATGTTTCTTGACCAATGAATTTCGAGTACTTTTTTTGAGAGCGCCATCCAGAGAAGAAAGTGATTTTTTCAACGTCAAATATCTTTTCGTCAAAAACTTTTTTGGTCAAAATACAAAATGGATGTTCGATTCTCGTTCAAAACTTTTTCGTCAAAAAGTATTTTGTCAAACTTTTCCGTCAATATTTTCATGTAAGGGCTGTGTAGTTTTTGAGATTCATGGGTTTTCGCATGGCTAAAAAAGCATGCAGATGGCCAGACCTCGGCCAAGCCATAGCTATTTGTCTGGATTTGCTTGACCAGACGAAAATTTTCGTTGGTTGCTTGACAGACTAAAAAATTCCGGGGCTTGGTTTTGCAATTACGAAAGATTTGTTGATGGCTTTGCTTTTTACTGGCTAAAATTTTGAAATTGATAACCTCGATCTATACTTGCTTAAACCAATCGGATGGAATCCCTTTTCACTTTTTGGTTAGTGGCGAGCCACACGTTAAATCAACGTTATTTAGAAAGGGTAGTTTGGCTACGCTATTAACCAAAAAGTGTAGGATTTGCCTACATGAAATCAATAGCCTACATCGTCGCTTATTTAAAGAATTTGAAATTGATACAAAAGCAGTTGGTTTTTCAAAAGTTCATTCATTTTTCTAATTTAGAAAAAATAATTTTTAAAAGTTTAAAAAAATATGCTCTTATTTATTCATCATCTTATGTTTATTGAACAAATTTTTATTTTACGAAACCATTCAAGATGTTGAACTATCTTTTTTCTGGATTTTTGTATTCGATCTTTACATTTAATTGTTGGCATTTTGAAGTTCGACTTGAAAGCACAAATGATTAATTTTTTTAAGATTCTTGTGCAATCTAGGCAAATTGTTATGAAATTAGTGCAACAACACGTTTTTTATTTTTTTGCTCTCCAGAACCTTTGGTTTTATTTTTTCAATAATTGCCGACAAATTCACTGGATCGAAGTTAGTATCTAAAATCTTTGAGTTACTCATGGACATTTAATTCGCATCAGAACAAGCGTTGATTACTTCCGTCTACCTCTCACCCAGAAACCGAACTCGCTCCCCAAGCCTATCCGATCAAGCTTTGTCTAGTAAGTACCTGGCGCATCCTGATCGATTAAGCACGATTTGAGCGCTGTATTACGGGAAACTAAAATGATCCAATTTAGATTGATTTTTCCACTGTATTGAGTTCAAGGATAAAATTACAATCCGTATGTGTCTTTGCGAGCATCCGTGGCTCCAACGGCGCTTTCATCGCAATTTTAGGACCTTCTCATGTATTAAATGACAATCGTTACAAGAGTGATTATCGACCATTTCGGGTGATAAATTTGGCGTTTCTGTCGTTTTTTTTCGAAATTTTACTGCTATTACGTATACATTAATTTGGTGCAAAAAAATTGAACATTATCAAAAAGCTTTTGGCGGGCTTCTCAAAAATTCTAGACTTTTCTTCCGATTACTCGATAGCCGCAATGCACGTGACCGCTATATCTAGGATAGGTTGTAAAGTCGTTTGTTTTTTTTAAACTTGGCTGGTAATCACAGTTTTGAAAAATAGTGGTTTTTAGAAGTTTTTAGCTTTTGCCATTACAAGTCCAAAACGATTACGTGACTCATAATTGGAAATTCGGTTTTGGTTCACAAGTAACCAATAGTGATCAAATTAACGGCCAATAACCTACTTCAGAGTTTTTTGAACTATATATTTTCAAAAGTCACGTTTGATTTAATTTTTCAGAATAGATTGATTTGATGTCCAAACTTATTTTTGAATTATTCTTCACGTGATTTTATCGGACTTTGGTGACTAATGTTGAAAAAGTCTTAAACGTTGAGTTGACCCTGTTCTTCTTGACGTAATTTGTACTTTTTCACGTCGTACTATGTTGTTTTTCATAAGTACTCAATCAGTGGAGACGCCTTTAGAAATGTAACGAATGTTAGTAGCACTTTTATTATTGCATCCTTTCCGTTTTGGGCCACCGGGTTATAGCGATTTCTAGATGTCAAATCTCCCGAAATATGATTACAGCAAGAATGCGTAGGGCGAAAGAAGCAGAGAGGAATACGGAATAATTTTCAAAAATTTAAGGATCTTTTAATGGAATGAATGTGAAAACATAGAATTTTTCTCTGCAGATGCAATCGATTTTGCACTACCCGTCTGGCACGGTTTTAAGTATTTTAAATTGTAATATGTCAATTAAACCTAAATTCGTGCTTATTTATGCAATTAGTTTGTAGAGATCGCGAAAATGAGAGATTTTAATTTTTCTTACATTTTGTCACTTTTTAACTTTTTTAACCAAAATTGTTCATATTATGTATGAGATTCTTTGAGCTTGATTATCATTGAAAAATATATGTTGATAATGATCTTCGGTTATATATGCTTGATTTTACACGCATAGCCCGATGGCTCGAGGCCCTCCGGGTCAGAGATTGTCGGGCCATGGGAGTTAAGTATAACACACTACTTTCTACTTTTGTAGTCTGTGACACTTCAGTAACTGCGAGAGAAAAGAGAGTGTTCACTTCACTTGTTTTCTTGAAAATCATTACGTTTATCTTCATGGACATTAGAGGTTACAATTACAAGTGCATTAGTATTTATTAGACTGTCTTAGATTTAACACTTATGATTATCTCGATCGTTACGACATTATTTATATTCGTAGCGCGTCAAAATATATGCGTACAATTGTGAAAAATATGGTGTTTAATGAGCGGATACTTGCAACCTCAGTAGACTTGTTTCTTTCCTTGCTCGATTTGTCTTGTCAGCCTTGTTTGAGTTAATGTGCCGTTTCATATCTTTCGGAAATGATTTTTGAAACAATTTGTTTTCTTATTTTGAGTTTCATAAAATCACTGTTGAAATTATTCTTCGTCTAGAGACGCAGAAAAAATACTTGATATCAAGAATCCTCACATTATTTCCTAAAAAAGCTTGCTCGATTTAGTAACCATGCTATATCTATAGTTTTTAAACCATTCTTTTTTTAAGGACATTTGGCCTATTCCTAAACAACAGTAGCAACATATCTTCTTGAACGGCTAATCGTAAATTTTTACAATATTTTTGAGAGAGGAATTAAAGAACTGCTATTCCGATATTGATTGTATGTTGTGACGATTTATTTCGCCGGCTTTTCTTCGGGATTTTTTTTGCCTTATCGTCGAGTTCTAATCGGTAGTACCACCGAAGCCCAACTGTGAGGGGTTAAACACTTTCTAGTGTTTCAGTAAAATAGTTTCTATTTTAAGACTGTTGTTGATAATACCAAAACGTATATTTTTCATAACTAGTTTTGCGAAAGATAATTCGTAAACGCAAAAGTTTTGACGAAAAATTTTTCCCCAGAGAGGTACGCAACTGATAACCTCTTTGCATCTCATCGCAACTTATATCTGGCTTTTCATCTGATGTTCCTAATTGGATATTTGCATTGCGGAAAGTATTATAAACATTTGGATGTATGACCCGATCATTGTTTATACATTTTGGTGAGATAATTTTTCACAGTGTGTAATCTTCAAACTTTTTGTTCGCGTAATGGATTAAAAAATCGGCTGTCGAGTCCTCGATCAATCTAAACAAATTTTACTGAAATTCGGGACCTTTTGGAAATCTCAAAGGTTGTTGCTTTGTAAGATGACATAGTGATATATCTATCCGATCCATCTATAGCGCACGTGCTATCTTATATTTCGGCGCAAGGTCTACAGTTTTTTTCATGTGGATGTATTCTTTGATCTCTATATCGTCTATTGCTTTGGAAATTAATTAAGATATAATTTTATATTGTTGTTTCTGCTCGTACCTTGAAGTGTTAATTTGTTGATTCAAGTCGCATACATCAAAAATTATTTGATTCGCAACATTTTTTGTATTGGTATAACTTCTCTAAAATTGATGATCACTCATTTAATTTTTCTATGTTTGACTGGTCATCAATTTTCTATCATTTTTACAGATTGTATTTTGTCGGCTTTTATCCGAACTGAGTTGCAGGTTTTGTTCCGGACATTTAAAGTGATCTGGATTATTTTAAAGACACCTTTTCTTTGTTTTGAGGGTCGTGTTGAAGGTTCTTTATTTCAGTTATAGCTACCGTCGTGGGGACTTCTTGATAGGCAGAGAATTTATCTAACATAGAAATTGCTTGAGCTAGGGTTCAGTGGAAGAAGTTTTTTTCTCAGGTAACCTGTTAATGCTTCTTTATTATAGGTTAACAGTGATTCTTTTAGATAGGATCTAATTTCGAAAAAAAACTAAAACACGTCCTTTAGAACCGAAGCTGTTGTATTAGAAAGGATGAGTATAATTGAAAAGTCATCATATTGTAGATGAGCAGACGGGATTCAGCTTTCAAGCATATTTACAAAGTTCATTATATCGTTGGGTCAGGAATGGCGCCATATATGCTCCTGGGGTTAATGTGACAGATGTGAGGTAAGGTTAGGACCTTTTAAGTTGAATTGATCATCTTCAAAATCTAGCTGCGTAGGATGTATGTACAACAGGTGTCTTTTCTTATTGATATTAATATTCGATCATGATTGGCTTCCAGACGTAGACGTTGTTTCGATATAATATTTTTCAAACTTTTACGCGGATCTTAATTTGACTCGACTTTGATTTGAACACGCCAATCCTTTTTGTTATTTTTATTATCTGGGATTTTGAACGTTTCATCTTTTCTGATTCAATGCTGTTGTTTATACAAAATTACTTATTAATACATTTATTAAGAGTGGGAAATAAGAGGCATTGACAATAAGCTATGTTCTCCCTTAGTTGACCGGCAAACTTTTCTGACTAACTTTTTTTTATTGTGTTTAATGTTAGCCCTTAAAAAATATTACGTTCAAGTACCAAATTTTTTTAAAGTTTGTCAGATGTGCCTTTAATAAGATCAGTTTTGAAGAACTTGCGGGTATGTTAAGATTCAAATTTTCTCCTTGAGTTTTTTCTTAAAATTAAAAATTCAATGTTTTTTTTCTTAATTTAAAAAATCTCAGCTTAAACTAGGCAATTTTAAATTCTGTTTCTTCATTAAAATTTGCCGTTCCTCCTATTTTACCCATGTGGTTTCCATGGCACTGGGCCACTTAATATTTATATTTTTTTCCAGTATTGTCAGTTATTATTTTATATAACTATATTATATATGTGCCTCATTGTGTCCGGTAACTTAAATCCCCGTCTTTTTCCGGTTCACGCGTGACCGTGACCGTTTATAATCGCTTTTTAGGCCTTATGCTTCATTATGATATTAAAGTGATGACTCACTATTTATTATTTGCGTTTGTGCGTTTTTTTTCTAGACTTTTTTATGTATTTACGTATATATTTTTTGCAAAAATTAAACATCAAAAATTGGGCAGATCAGAAAATTCTAACCTTTTTCCATTACCCCTGCCTAACATGATCACTGACGATATTCAAAGTAAGGTTGGTCAAATATATGTTTTTTTGCAAATTACTTCAATATTTTGAGTGCCGTGGTTCTCTAAGGAAGTTTTTAGACTTTGTCTCCATGGGTACCCCAGTCCAAAACGCTCAGTGACCTTTAAATCAAGAATAAGGGTTTTGGCCGCTCAGTACTTAAATTGGGGTCAATTTAGCCGAATTTGAGTTTTGAGTATAAACTATAGAGTTTTGAACTATTGGTTTCTTCAATAGGTACGTGATCTTATTTTTCAGACCTAGGGTCTATTGAAATTTTGTCAGCTTATTTTTGTTATTTGTCACGTGAGTTCATTGTACTGTTCCGTAATCAGATAACGTCTTGAACGTTTTGAAGTTGACCCCTTGAATTTTTTTGCGTGATTGGCGCACGAGTACTTGTTTAAAACTACCAGATATTTGTTAGGTTATATCATCTACCGTTACACTTCAAGTTCTTGTAAGGCTCATAGTACCTCAAAGAATGGAGAGGTCGCTTTTTTGCTTTGGGGGAAGAATTTAGAGGGCAAACTTTTTATTTTTATTGCGGGAGTCACTTATGTACGTGAAGGTCGCGCTGAGAGCGAACATCTTTCTTGGGAAATCTCAGAGATCTAGACTCTATTTTTGCTTCTCTAGTAAGCGTTCTAATCCTATTCACCATAGTATGTCTAATTTTTTCTTAGAAAATCGATCGCTCTTCGTTTTTTTTGAGGTTTACAGTTCTAGGTTGATTGAAATTGGCAGTTTGACCTTGTCCATAAAGATGTTCGTTTTTATATTTGAGCTGATTTGTAATTTTATGCAAAATTGCATTTTTTGCCCCAGTGTTCGCACCAATGGTGCTCCGGTTTTATCTGCCATGTTTAATGTGCTTAGCCTCCTGTTATGATTATGCTTATTGTGTGATCGTGCCTAAAGAGAGAGTTTTATATTTTATTTTACTTTTGATGCTTTAATTCTTTTTTTCACATTTTGTTTTTGATAGATTGTGCCTTTGAATTCCTTGATAAGTGCAGATAATGTTGCTAATGACGAGTTTTCGTTGAACTTTAACCCAGGGTCCGCGGTGACCGTAAAGATACTTTGTGAGTCAGAGTTGTCCGGATCGTGTAGGATGTTAAATCTCTCTTTTCCTTTTAAAAAAATAAACAAATCCGGAAAAATTTTCGGGTTCCATTTTATATTTCTTTTTTAAGTCTAATTTTTGCATGAAGCTACGATTTTATTTTGTGGTCATTACGGGTTAACCGGCTATTTCGATTTTGTTGCTAATGTTATATTCGATTCGTGATAGGATTAATTTGGTTTATTTATTATCAATAAGAACATGAAAATGCTATGGGGGTCAAATTCATCGTAAAACGGGTCTGTGTTATACCGAGGAAGTAGTTCTAGAGCTATTGGATTATATTGCATTAATATTGGCCTTTCAGCCAGTATTAACTTCATTCGACTCGTTTCTCGAGACGTGCCGATTGGACTGAGTGGCATTTAGCGCGCAAATACTGAAGGGATATTTGACTTGGAAATATCAAATTATTTTTTAAATAGTTTTTTTACATGTACGATCTTTTTGTAGATGTTTTAGTATCTCGACATTCTTCCGGTCTGATTTTTATGATCTCACTTTTGTTCATACGCCTGCCCCTCTGATGAGTTTATTTGTTTATACGATAAGTTGATTTAATTCGTAGAGTCACTTCAGCAACTGTTTCGGCAGTCCCTTATTTTTATTTAACTTTACCAGTTACTTCCTGACTTTCATGATTATTTTTTTGACAGTCATGATTCAACTGTTTTAGGTTTCTTTTTTTGATATCTCTAAATTAAACTATTATAGTTGGCCTTAATAAATATGTTTTAATAACTTAAGTGCGAAGTACGAGTCGTGTAATTTACTGTCATATAGAGTACGATGGGTGAATAATGAAGTTTCGAACAGAATCGTTCAATACCTTCAGATATGAACTTTCTCAACTATCCTCGTTTGGCCAAACGTTACATTCTTAGCTAACTATACTCTAACTTATTTAAATTAAACTTTAGCTCTATACTCGGCTTGCCACCGTTTTAGTCACGCAATAGTTTGTAGCCTGTAAATTTTGATTTTAGGACTGGTTTAATTCAAAGGAATTTTGTTATCCGCGGTGGCAGTTTATTGCTCCCTGAGTCCGTTGTTTTTGTAAGCGTCCGTGGGATGACTTCTCATGCAGGGTATCTTTTATGCCTGACTAACGCCGAAGATTTGACAATAAGAACAACGAGGCCATTATTTTTTGAAGTAAGATCTTCTGGATTGTTTGGATATGGCATGGTCTATTTTTGCAATAAACAATTGGTTGTTTTCTCGAATTTTTTTAAACAAAGTATACGTTCATTGAAACCTGTTTTTCCGTCTTTGTTATCTGAATAGGATTTTTAGACAATTTAAAATGCCGTTTTTCTAAAATTAACTATTTGGCAGTGGATTATTTCAGGTACACCAGAGTAATTTGTTATTTTTATGTTTTTTTCTTTTGTCAAGGGTGTTTATGTCCAAATTCTGGTAAACGTCCGATTTGGTTATTTTTTATGAACCTCTTCTCGGCTTTTCACGTCGAAAGTTCACAGATTACTATGTTAACTGTTTCTCTTTTGGCTTTTCGTGCAATTTTTATCTTTTTTGTTCTCTCGTATGGACGTTAGTGTTGTTGTATTTAAGCTACTACTGTGAAGGAAAAAAAAAAGTCTTTGTCAATAAACCAAAATTTGTGTATTGGGTAGTATGGTTCGTTTGATTGATTAGGCACAGATGGTAAGAAGTCTCCTTTGTGGGGCGCGCCTGGGTGGAATTTCGCGTCGTGCTCACCTGTATAACAGTTTACCTTGGAGCTCCAATCGAATTTTCGGTGGAGGCTCCAAGACCGATTTAT